>JAOTQR010000097.1:2286352-2306291 GCA_025774065.1 Solanum ossicruentum | reverse complement strand
GCGCTTCTTTCAATTGTGAAGTAGTAGTTAGTCAATGCAACTTTCGACGCTCATCATGGGTCATCCGGAAACAGTCATGCTATGTTTCTAAACATAGGGGTCAGGTTGCGTACACTCGACCACCCTTTACCCCGCAATGGGCGGGAGCTTTTGAGGCATTGGGGTAATGTTTTTGTTGTTGTAAGCAACAAACATCGAGGATAAAATGAGATAAAGTTGCTTAAGATGGTTTAGTCATGTCCTCTATCATCGGCATGTAGGAGTGAAACTATGTTTACTGAAGGGTTAAAAAAGGATGAGGTGACCTAAAGTCATGAAATAAGTTGGCTTGAAAGATCTACAACTTCATGGAATCAATGCAGGCTCGGCTAAAAATAGGGCATGATGGAGACCAATATGGGTAATATCTACTAGTAAGGAATTGGTTTTACTCTTTTTTTTACCTGCAAAGAAATTATTATTGATGTTGAAACAAAATAAAGAGAAACATTTATAGATTGCTTTTCCTAAGAGTATTTTGACCTTATCGCAGATTTATGTTCTAGTAAAATACACAACAACAACATCCCCAGTATCGTCCTTCAAAGTGAAGTATAGGAAGGATAGATTGCACACATGCGTTACCTCTACATCAGAGGTAGAGTTATATGCTAGTAAAATATAGAGCCCGTACTAAAACTTTACCCGTCAATATTTACAATATGTGCTTCAAATCCTACCATCTTTTCCTAAATTGTGTCTAGTATATCAATTATGGAGATAGTATCATTTGAGTATTAACTGATTACGTCAAAAACATACTAGCATAAGACAATTTAGTTTGACTTTTCGCATACTATTCTCTATACTATCAAAATCTCTAGAGTTCCTTTCCTTCCATAGCGCCCACCATATACTAGCGGGGACAATTGTCCATCTGTCTCCGTTGTTGGAGTGCTTTCCTTCTTCCTCCTAACTCTAGATTGCTTCGATGATCTTGGTAGTCATGGTCCATGACATACCCTTAAGATTCAGGAATAACCTCCATAGTTAGCTAGTGATCTTGCAATGTAGAAAGAGATGGTTAACTGTCTGAGCAGTTTCCCACGAAAGAAACATCTAGAACATAATTGTGTCCCCCTTATCTTTAAGTTGTCTTGAGTCAGTACAACTTCTTTGGCTAACAACTAGACAAAACAAGCCAATTTGAGTGGGATTTTTGACTTCCAGATTCCTCTCCATGGTCAGTGACGTTGAGGCTGTTTGGCTTGGTTCAGCCAGTTGTATGCACAACCCACCTTAAAACTGCCCTTCTGATTGCCTTTCCACCACAAAATGTCTTGACCCCTTTCCAGTCCATTAAATTGCCTAATGATGTTGAAAAAATCTGTTACCCTATGACTCTCCTAATCGTTTAATTGTCTTCTAAGGATGAAGTTTCACCATTGAGGAGTCCAGCTATCTACTATGGCCTTCTGTTGGTGGGATACTAGAGAATATATATCAGGATACAAGACCTCTGGCCTACCTACCTCATGCCAAGATTCCTTCCAAAATTCTTTTTTCTCTCCATTCCCCACTTTGTTCTTTTGTTAGCCTTAAACTCAGACCAGAGAGTTCTAGTTGGTCTCCATACACTGACCTCATATGGTGTAATCACCTCTTTGGTCATCCAGTTGTCTTCCTCCACATATTTTGCCTTTATGACTTCCTTCCAGTATGTCTGTTCTTCATTATTGAACTTCCACAGGTATTTCATCCCAAGGACTTTGCTCTGTTTCACCAAGTTCGTTATTCCAGACCTCCATGCTTCTTTCCCACTATCACACATCCCATTTTAACCATGTTGTATCCTTTTCTCTCACTGTTTCCATGCCAGAGAAATTCTCTTCTGATTTTATTCAACCTATTGATTACCCTGTTAGAGATTGGGAATACTGACATCATATAGGTTGGTAGTGAATCAAGAACAGACTTAATCAAGGTCAACCTGCCACCCTTGGAGAGATATTGTGATTTCCATCTTGCTAACTTCATTTTACATATCTCAACCACATTGTTCCCGATTTCATATGATTGAGATTTAGCCCCCAAAGGCATCGTAAGATATGATGTAGGCAGTGCTCCGATTTCCCCTCCCAGAACAACATAAAGAGAACGGAAGGAAGCAGGAGTAAAATGAAGCAACAAGCAACTATTGAGGTTATTAAAATTTGCTGCTTCATTGTACTCCTGTTTCTTAAAATTTGATTTCTAAGTTGAGGTTGTAAGAGGTGTTGAGGACATAAATGTAGATTACTTTATCATTCACATTTTCATTTAGGATGATATTTTGTTGCTAACTTGACTGGTGCTTCTTCCTTTGAACCACAAAAGAGAACGTTTTTTTTTAAATCTCTATACTATGTATACAAACTACCCATACTTATCATCTGCTACTTAGCACACCATGTGCTAAAATACATGGATACATGAATTAATCTTTGGTTCGTTCCGCCATCCCGACCAGTGTCAAAAGGTGCTATTCGATAATGTCTGTCTAGCAGACTTTTAGAGTCTATTGTTCTTGAATTACAATTAAGAATTTAAATGGATTTTAGTCATACGTATAAGATTACAATGGAAACTAGGAAGCATACTGAACAACCTCTTTTGAGCAACGTATTTGAAGTATAGTATCACCATTAGGATCCTTTAGTGGTTACACTGGTAACTTGAGGGTTATGAACTGTGGGATAAAATTTTTTTTCTTTTGATAATCGAGAAATCCGTGTAGCATGCCCTTTGGACTAGCTACAACCTTCTAAACTTGGTGGATAATGCCCCCCCCCCCCCTCCCTCAATCCTTTTCCAAAACTATGGGATAAATTTGAGAACATTTAGGCTTCTCTGGTTCCGAGGGAAAGGTGCAACTGATATTTTCATTAATTTTGTATGTGACCTATAAGGAAAGAAAGAAGGACCTTCATATGGTATTCATTGATCTTGAGAAGGCCTATGACAAGGTTCCGAGGGATGTCATATGGAGGTGTCTAGAAGTGAAAGGTGTTCTAATGGTGTATATTGGGGTGATAAAAGACATGTATGATGGAGCCAAAACTCAGGTAAGAACGGTGGGAGGTGACTCAGAATATTTTTCCAGTTAAGATGGGACTGATTTGTGTTGTGCCCTTTTCTGTTTGCCTTTATGATGGATGAGCTAACACGATCTATTCAAGAGGAGGTACCGTGGTGTATGCTATTTGCAGATGACAACGTACTGATTGATGAGACTCGAGCTAAAGTTAATGATAGATTGGAGGTTTGGAGACACGCTTTGGAATCTAAAGGGTTCAAACTGAGCAGGACTAAAACAAAATACTTGGAGTGCAAATTCAGTGTTGCGAGGATGAAGCAGACATTGATGTGAGGCTTGCCACCCAACCCATTCCCAAGAGAGAGAACTTTAAATATCTTGGGTCCATCATCTAGAGTAGTGGTGATATCGATGATGATGTCACACACCGTATTGCGGCAGCATGGACGAAATGGAGGCTTGCCTCAGGAGTATTGTTTGATAAGAAGATACCACCTAAACTTAAAGGTAAGTTTTACAGGATGGTGGTTAGACCGTCTTTGCTGTAAGGGGTGGAATGTTGGCCAATAAAACACTCACATGTTCAGAAGATGCAGGTCGCGGTGATGAGGATGCTAAGATGGATGTGTGGACATACCAGGAGTGATAAGATTAGGAATGAGACCATTCGGGAGAAGCTAGAGGTGGCCCTGTGGCTGACAAGATGAGGGAAGCGAGATTGCGATGGTTTGGACATGTAATGAAAAGAAGTACCGATGCTCTTGTTAGGAGGTGCAAGAGGTTGGATTTAGGAGTTACAAAGAGGAGTAGAGGTAGACAGAAAGTATTGGGGGAGGTGATCAGAGAAGATATGGTGAAACTTGATTTCACCGAGGACATGATTTTAGATAGGAAGGAGTGGAGGTCGCGGATTAGAGTAGCAGATTAATAGGTTAGTAGGGTTAGGTTGATGTTTGGCCATGGGGTATAGAAGAGTAGTATGTTTTGTCGTTTCTTTATATCATGTGTTGTCATTATCTGTCTTATATGTGTTAATTTTATCATATTTACATACTATCATGTGCTTTTCATTATTAGTTATTCTTTCTGTTTCCTTTCCTTTTTGCGATATCTAGTTTATTCTGCTTATGGGTTTTTGAGACGAGGGTTCCCAGGAAACAATCTCTCTACTTCTATGAGGTAGTGGTAAAGTTTACGTGCATTCTACCCTCCCCAGATCCCACTTGTGGGATTCTATTGGGTATGTTGTTGTTGTTGTATGTGACCTATTGGTTGAAGGGAAATGCAAACAGAAATTTGACCCGATATTCTGTGGGAGTAATGATGAGATGGAGGGTGGATTTACATGTACTATCATTCTTCAAATCTTATGTACTGGTGCACCCTGTTTTGCAGGATCATGACCAGGAAACTATTCTTATGCCCAACAAAGAAGGGGAGAAGTTCCTGTGTTATTTGCCTAAAGTCAATAAACCGAAGATTGGTAAACCAGTGACAACCAATATAAGCAGTTTGGTCGTGGACACTGAGAAACGCATCAAGTTGAAGACGCCAGATGAACTACTTGAAGTACTGAAGGATCGATGCCTCGTCAGGGTGAGAATCCATCTAGCTCTTCCCTTACCATCTGATTTAGATAAATTAAATATCTACAGACCTTCTAAGTATTAAGTAGATAATTCATGAAAAATTGTTTAACTATAACATTTTACAGTCTGCTCTCGTTGATGTATGTTGGGAAAAATAGTCTAATTTTGTCTTTATGTTATCTTGCGCTATCAAACTTATCTACAGCAAGAAGGGTGGTGGTCATATGAATTCTGTTATGAGAACAAGTTGAGACAAGTTCATTTGGAGGATGAGAAGGTATGTTTTACTTCACTTTCAAGTATGTGCTCCTGAGGCATGATTTCTCGGAGTAACCTTTTGTTTTTGCACAGAGAATATTTTAAATATTTATTAGGCTGAGTCTTTTTTGCCTTGCTAAAGCTCCTGCCACGTGATTGGTGGTGGGTTGGTTTTGGAATATTCGAAGGACGAGATGCTGACATTGGATAATCTAAAACCACTCCCTTCACACCTTGAGTTATCCACCGGGCAGCCTGTACAGCCACACATGTTGTCAAAGGTGATTCTACCCACCAAGACAGCAAGACAATAACAAATGAGGTCACGCTAAGCGCTATGGCTGGGATTTGAACTTAGGATCTCTAGGTAGTTATTCCTGTCTCTCAACCACTAGGCCATCCCATCCTCCTCTCCTATTTTGTATGACTCGTGGACTTTTGCGGTGTTGAAGTTAAATGAGCTGTTATATTCGACTTTGAAAGGGCCAAGCAGATCTATTATGGATGTCTGATTATATTCAGGTCCAGTGGGTGATGCAATAATCTTCGAGGCACTTTTTCTGAACTGGAAATTTGGGAAGGAAAAAAGAACTGATAGCTTATTTCTTACATGTTAAGTTCTTGTTCTTGCTGCTTTTTGGTAACTTTTACACCTATAGATGACAATTTACAAGACTTTAAGGATTGCCTGTAACTCCACTTTAAAAGGATTGCCTGTAAGCATGCAAATGGAACTAAACTGTTTGTTCTGTCATATGTTTTATGCATCTACTGCGTGCAGATTATATTGTAATTTTGAATTTTGCTTATTGGTAATTGAAAAGATAAAAGTTGAAAGATGTGAAGAGTGTAGAGATTACTTTTCAAAGTCGAAATATTATGATATAGTAGTAAATATTGATTTGACATTTTGAACTTGTTGGATTTCTCATTCAAGTATAGATTTCAAATAATTGGGTTGACAAAATATAAGGTAGCAGAAATATATTTGTTGAGAAGAAAGGTAGGTCAAACATATGGATGGAGGATGCATTACTGTGCAATTGCATTTCTTAGTTCATCATAGCTGGCATACTGTTATTATGTACATAGGAGTAAATCTTTTACTTTCTCCGTATCAATATATTTGTTTTACTTTTCCTTTTAGTAGTTCTTAAAAGAGTGTCTATTTCTATAGTTACTATTTTTTTTTAATCCCAACATTCTCACTTTATCCTTAATGCCAATTCCTTATAAAAATGACCTGGCATGGTTAAGACCTGACATTCAAAGAATATTGTTGGCATGCTATGTAGACCTTTACTTTAAGACCACAAGATTTTAAAGTCTTCTTTATATTCTTAAAAACTTTGTGTCTGATCGAACTAAGGACAAATAAAATGAAATGGAGGGAGTATATGCATGGTAATCAATTATTTCCTTGATAAAAAAATGTGTTCTCTGACCAAAGAAAAGATTTATTGTGTGTTTTCAGTTGGTTCAAGAATTTATCTTGGGTTATTATGATGCTGAGGCTACCGCAGCTTATCATCAGAATCGCTCAGATAATTCAGTACTAAAGGATCCCCGTTCAAAAGATGCATCACAAAGGTATGGGTTTCAAACTGCGAGTTACTAATTGGCTTGGAAAGAGCTTCTAGTATACACCTTGGGTACATAGTGAGTCTGCTAATCACCATTAAAAGCAAAAGCTCCTCAGTTTCAAGTTTCACACAAGTAGTTGAGAGCAACATTTATTCGATTTTATGAGATTCTTGGCATGTCTTTCTCGAACTTGAAGCACATCGCCTGATGCATGGATGGATTAAATCTTTTAATTTCTTCTTCAGAATAATGAATTTCGCCAAATCTTTGACTTCTGTAGATATCATGCTCATATCTATACCAACGGAACCATATGTGATTTAACAAATGAGCCACGACAGACAGAGGTATGAAGCTGTTCTTTTGCTTTTTGCTTTGTCCTTTTTTATTCAAAAAATCTGTGTATCTCATGGACTCAATTTCAGGTGAGGTTTGTTTGCTCAGAGCCTAGAGCTATGATAAGCTCTATAACTGAATTATCCACCTGCAAGTATGCCCTCACCATACACTGCCCAACCCTCTGCAAACACCCGTAAGTTACTCCTGATTTTTTGTTCAATTCTTCTCTTTTATGGCTGCTGACGACTGTAGGAAGTCATCCTTTCTCTTTTGGGCTGTCTATTATTTCTGGTTGCTGTTTCTATCTATTTCCGTTAGTTACTTACTGCTGCTGAGGTATTGAGAAATCTGAGACTTTTCTAGGTAGGAACTGGAAATCCAGTTGTTTTTCATGTTAGTGAATCTGCTGGTCAAAAGCATTCATCAAGAAGTACCATAATTTTAAAACTCATGCTTATAGGTCTCTGTCAAAAATCAGCAGAGCACCACATTAAACATGTTTTGATGGTGTAGGGATCAGATAGTCTTTCATAATTTTCTCCAATCTTAGTTGTCTTGGCATTTTTCTCCAATCATGGTTGTCTTTGCATGAATGTCTCAACAACACTAGACTCAGTGTAATCCCACAAGTGGGTCTGGGGAGGGTGATGCAGACCTTAGCCCTACCTTATGGCACTTTTTTGCGAGAGAGCCTACACTTGTGGTATTTGATGCTTGGTTGTGCAGTTGATATTTTCATAAACAGGATTTGTATATATTGGATAATGAATAAGCTCCCCAGTTTGATGCACATTATGCTCGACTGCAAAAGTACATCTTTGATAGATCAACTTTAAATAGGAAGAGTTTAATGGGTTACTCCATTGAACACTACAACTACTCTTATATGTTTCTGAACGTTAGCTTTTTTGCTATGCAATCATTTAGGTTTGCGTACACATTACCCTCCCCAAACCACGCTTGTGGGATTACACTCTGTATGTTGTCAGCATTTGCTCTGATTGGCACTTGTTCTATGCAGGCTCTTTCAAGAAGAAAGGCCAGTGTGGCATACCATTAACTGTAATAAACTTCCAAAAGATTACGGAGAAACAAACGTTGAAGAGAACTTTGAAAATGAAAAGATCGCCATGGTGACAGACTCCGAGCATCAACCTTCGTTTGATTCAGACGAGCACGTGAAAGCGGAGGAAGACAATTTAGAAGATGAAAAATTCACTGTAGCAACATAATACATGACCTATGAAGGGAATTTTTCAGTATAGAACTTTTTGGAAAGGGTAAAGAAGTTACATTTGTTGAGGAAACATGACCCTAATGATATAATATAAGATGCCATTTTAGCTCAACCATTCTCAAAGATTTTACACTACTTTCAAGATTCTAATGTTTAATTATTGGTGTGTTTATTCATATTTTCTTCTGTTACTGAGCATAAGCTAGAACATGACTAGTAAATTTGTATAAAAGTTCACTAAATTTACTCCAAATAGTATGTTTTGAATCCATAATTTTTTAAAAAATTTAATGGGTTCAATGTTAGGTTTAACTCAGAGAGCTTGAATCTTGAATCCGCCTCTAAATCAGGACTAGGATCAAGAGAAAGTTGATAAGAATAGAGTTTGAATCTTGAATCCGCCTAATCCGCCTCTAAATCAGGACCAGGACCAAGAGAAAGTTGATAAAAATAGGCTGAGCAATAGAACTCTTCACCATAAAAGAGAAGCTCTTCGAGCTAAGAGAAGCTCTTCGAGCTTTCTTCGCATGCTTGAGAGCATTCCCAAAAGTAAGGTGGTCAAATTTCCTTTATGACTATAATCTAAACAGGAGAGCGCTAACGAGCAAGAAAAAAAGGGGGCAGGGGGCGAGGGCGGCTAACTTAGGCTTTTGCGCTGTGCCAGTGGAAATGCAACAATTTTTCCTTCGAAAGGGAAGTATTCAAAAACCTATTTCATTAAAGGATTAAGCTTATAAGATTATATATTCATTCTATACATAGCAGACTATTCAAGTTTGTCAAAATCTACTGTACTTTTAACTACGAATACAGGCAATTCTGAACATGTACTGTACTTTTAACTACGACGATCAACCAATCTTTGCATTATCTCCCTATAGTTACTAAAGCCAAGTACTCGTTTATAGCTTCACCTTCTTCCGTAACCTCAATGTCATAGTCAGAGTAAGCATCTCCTTTTAGTAATTCGCCAGTAATCTCATCTTCCATTTCTTTATCGCGTGGCGTCTCAATTTTGTTATGACTTGGACCTCCATCACTACTTGAGCCTGCATTAGTACCTGATCCATCTTCACTTTGGTTACTAGTTAGAGGATCATTTCCAGATCCATCTACCCCCTGATCATCATGCAGAGCATTGTTTGCGTTATGATCTCCTGCTGCAGCAGCAGTATCACTTGTTCCTCCAAGTAGATGATCTAGCGCTGCTTGACTTGTGCCAAGATCGCGAATAGCTGCAGCCGCTGCCAAAACAAAACCATTTTATGTTATTATGTCTGCTCAAATAACGACCATATTAAATTGGACTATCCTACTTCATGAAATGAAAGCAAATGAGAGTTCATGACTATAAAAATCTGCAGTTGATGCATTCTAATTGACTAGTAGTGAGTTGCCAGCACGAAGCAGGCAGCTGAGCACGATCATTGAGCAAGGCAAAAACCAATCAATTTTTTTATAACTGCAGTGACCGGGTCAGCTTGCGCATTTCAACTAATTTCACAAGATACCTGTCACCTCCCACCAACAGCAGATAGGTAACTCTGTTCACCAAGGTTAGGACATCGCAGTACAGAGATGAAGGGACTCTTCATCTCTGTACTGTATGGGGCAGGTAACAGAAAACAGAGTCAGTAAGGAAATTCCCAAGACTTGAAAGAACTTCTTGGCAGCCCAAACGATTTTGAACAGCCCAATCAGATAATTTCTAACATGATATTCTAGTTTGAGGCAATTGTGATCCATGAATATGGAGTTTTTGCGAGTGTAAACTTTACAAGGTAGTCGACTTGATTTATTCCTTGATGTGGCACGAGATTGGTGTTCCCTTTTGTGAAGAAACGGACATTTGGCCTTATACTCAATACCAAAAGGTAGCTCATGAGGTGAGAATTGTCCAAAAACCATGCAAGGAGACTAGATCCCACATCCCACAACTATTGTGGACAGCTTAACTCCCCCTCTACATACCCACAAACCGTAACGTAACTCCAAAAGGTCGGCAAACTACTGCATTAACCTCAAAAACCACCTAAGGAATGGGAGAAAGCATATTCATGAAATTCCACCAATATCTGGGGATATCAGGCCCAACATCTTGGTGGTTGAGGACCGATAGAGCCTTCTTGCCTACAATCATTGGTGATTCTTCTGCTTTTTCACTTAATAGGCATTTTCTTGGAATTTATTCTACTCATCATGCTACAAAATCAACACTTACAATAATCACTTTTTATGGAAGAATGCATGTCAAGTGGTGATTCCCTAAAATAATAAGCAAATGCTAATAGAATTAACAAGATCAGTTAAGTGAATAGTTGCATTCACTGATGAGGGAGGCGAGGCTGCGATGGTTCGGGCATGTGAAGAGGAATCGAAGAAGTACAGGGAGATGATTACACTATGTATATAGTTGTTGGATTTGAGTCCCTAGAAAACGTAATGTGTCAACTTTTCAGGGCCAAAGCTAAAGGGATCTCAGTAAACTCACTTTACCATACCCTAAGCACTAATACTGCAATGCCAAACAACAAAAGACAACCCTCAAAATTAAGAAAACCAGGAAGCTACTAAAAAAATGACTATGGACCAGAAGTTAAATCAGGATAGATGAATTTAACAAATACTAGATACCTGCTTCTCTGGGGAAACCCATGGATACAAGTTCTTCAATTGAAGCATTAGCTGCTTGACGCAATCTTTTCTTCTTCCTAGACTCGATATGCATCTGCATTACCAAAATAGGAGGCATATATAACCAGAGATGTTCTTCTATAAATGAGCTACAAGTCAGAACACTACAATTTGATAAATCCCATTTTCTGGGCATCATTTTTGTCAAAGCATGGGCTATCTTCCACAGAATGAATCTAGCAGCGGCAAATACAACTGTCTCATCAAACAAGTAAAGGGTTGAATTTTTTCAATTAAAAGATGCCAACAAAATCAGGTTCTTATTCCCATTCTATTTCATTAACGATTGACAAGCAAACCAATTTTTTTTTCAATAAATCAGATTTTCATTTGTGAACATCAAGTTGGTGGCAAGTACTTACAAAGGCGTCTATGACTAGTCAACCCCAAGATGGTGTCAAAAGTATTTATGAATTGACCATTCATCAAACTTATCAGTTGTCTAGTTTGAGTTCGTTTAAATAATAAGAGCAAGAGGCCCCAACCAATCTTTTATGGCACTTCTAGAAAAATATTAGTTCTCTGCATAAAAATAATAAGTAGAACCACTAGAGATTTCTCTTGGTTTATCTCTGACGGTTATAATCATCAGTGCTTCGTATTTGATTGATCACTATTTTGTGTATTCCTTTTCCTAAAGAAGTTCCTAGGGCATTTACATACTTTTAACAAGCATTTGCTGCAGCTGATCATGCAAACCTAGATCGAATTAACTGATAGGAACACAGCCCAACCAATTCCCAAATTATAAATGTGTAATCAAATTTGACCAGTAAATACTCGACCAATGGCTTCACGTGGATATTTATTCATGCCAGGAAATTTACCTGCATCGAAGAATTAGCTTCTGGATTTGTTAAGTCATCCAAAGCCTTTTGTGTGTCATTTTCATTTCGTCGAAGTGCTTCTGCAGCAAGCTCTTTCTCAAACCTGACGTTCAGTAATATGAATGAGTTTTATACAAATATCAGACCAGTCAAGACTCAAAATAAGTATGTCCTAAGATAAAAGATGCTCATTCATTTTAACTTATCAATCATATGTACTGTTTGATAGACGAAAAAGTTCTCCTTCATATTTTAGTTATGACTATAAAAAATAGTTTCAGTCAAACTATTCAGTGTAAAGGATACGTGGAATATCTCCACTTCATAGATTCTCTGATATAAGGCTTACTTACCCAATTGACACCAATTCATTCAGCCTCTCAATATCAACAGCTTTTCCAAGGGGAGTCGTTCCATAACGCTTTTGCTCCCTACAGTTAATATGGTACAAGTTTAGCTATTATGTATCTAATTTTAACGAAATACAGAAAGGAATTATATTTTAGACAAAGATGAATTCACATGATCTCCTCCTGCCGCTTGAGGTTATCCTCCCTTTTCCTTGCTTTCTTTTCTCTCTCTTCAACAAGAAAATCAACAGCACTTTCTACTACTTGGTTGTTCATGCGCAGTGCTCTCTTGGCATCCCGTTCTTTGAAGCCCATACCCAAAAGTAAGGACAAAGCTTCATCTGGAATTTGAAGCTGTTTTTTCAAGAAAGACATAAAATGGTTTAACTTTTTATGAAGAATTAACCAAGAGAGAAGGAAAAACAGCTGATATTCCAAAGAAGAGAAACAATAGATGTGTGTGGAAACTCTATAGACTAATAAGTCAGCATCACAAGCAGCAGTTAATCACATAAACGACAAAGCATGAAACATGGTACACATGCATGAACAAACAGATAGAAATTGAACAAAAGTAGGCAGTGAAGATGAATATCTTATCTCCTATAACAAGTGAAAATATTTTCCAAATATCAGTTTATTAGTAAAATGGAAAAAGCCAACCATCATCAGTTACAAAGAGAGAAGACTAACCTGCAAAAACTTGGCTTGAGCAGATGTCAAGAACTTTTTAGATTTTTCAGTCTGATTGCAATGATAGGCCACTACTCCTTCTAGCAGCTCCAGCCTCAAATGTCTAGAAAGAAGATATGGAAGCAACAAATTTTCAAATAATGTTGCAAGGCACCTTTTCCAGCATTATACATGAGCAGTATCAAGCTGTGAAAGGTTTACTCACAGGGCAATCTCCGGATAACGTCCTTTTTGGAGCAATCTGAGACGACTCGCTTCCTTTCCATGAGAACGCTCGAGCCCTTCCCTAGCTTTTGCAAGGCGGACTCCTGCAACTGAGAGCCAGTTGATATCTCGGAGCATAAAGTAGCACCACACCATGTCTATTTGCAGAATGGGGACATTGTCAACCATCTGAAAAACCAAAGAGGAAAGGCGGAATCATCAGATAACAGCTATGGGGCAAATTTTTGCAGACCAGTGAATAAAGTGTCTTGCCATAAAATGCACTATAAATTTTATAAATGCTAAGCACAATTCACAAGATAAGGTCATTCAAGGACTGATAAACAAAACTTGGATCAAACGACCATATGATAAGAGCAAGGGGGACATGTACTGCGACTTTATTGCAATAAATAAACTATCATCCTATTTCCTTTGATTTCTTTCTTTTTCCATATTATATAACTCAAAAGTGCAAAGTCACTTTTCTTAAATTGTTGCAGAAGTCCAATGTCACTAGTCACATCAATTCCCTGAGGAATTCACATTTAGCAGTTGCAAGCCACTCTCCATTAATATTAAATAAAATAATGAACATTCATGGCTCCCATCTTAATAACAATATTGCTTAAACTAATAACTACTCAATTTTTTGGAAGAAAGAATCTAACTCACCTCGATGAGTTTCTGGTCACAGAGAGAGAAAGCTTCCTGCAAAAGAGAACCCACTTTGGTATGAGCATTCAACCAGATGTGTATATATATATATATGTCTATATACAACTAAAAGTGAGAAGACCTAACTTGTAAAGTTGGATTACCATTTTACCCTTATACTAAATTAAAATATTATAGAATATTAAAGTAATTAAATATTAAATAGCAATCATATTATATATATAATACCAAGTACTAAAAATAGGAAGATATAAAGTCACACAAAGTTGTTAGAAATTATTTCATATAAAGTTGTTAGAAAGTAATACTTTTGATTATCTTATTCTTTAGAGAACAATTACGTTTTCAAAAAAAAAATAGCATTCAGAAAATCATGTGCCCATCTCCACAGCTAACAATTACATTTTTATAACTTTTTTGTTATTTTATTTTTCTCCTTCAATTTATTTAACACAATGAAATAATAAAAGGGAGAAAAATCATATCTATTTTCTTAAATCCTACATAGTTACATTATTTAAATATTATTTACATAAATTTTTTCTCTCCTTCTAAAGAATGTAAAGAGATTGTGCAACCTTAGTAATGCTACATTACTATTAATATGGAAGATGGAAGAAATCAACAATAAAAATTAAAATAATTATAAGTAATAAATAAGCAAATTTCCAGTCGAAATAACTATAGATAAATGAAATGATTTTCTCATCCACATTCAATGTAATAATGAAAAGTAATGTAATCAATTAATGGATTTGTCCCAAGTGAATCAATTCTTCTCATTCACGTTCAAAGTAATATATAAATAGTAGTAAATTATTGGACAAAATGTGAAAGGTCAAGATGAAGAAATGAAAAATAAGAAGATTAAATATATGAAAATTGTAAAAGTTTGCTCTCAAGTAGTGATTCATGCGTAAAAACTTATTGAAATTAATTAATTTCTAAGAAAAAATGAGAAGACATACATCTTACAAATGGTAACACAACAGTTACTAACATAATTAGTATTCAATAAATTTAATTGCAATGTAAACATTACATGAATAGTAATAGATAATAGTGAATTAATGAACTTTTTTTCTTAAATCTAAGCGGAATTTCTTTTAACAACATTAATAACATTGTATTTTTATAGCATATAAAATCTTTCCATTTCAAGTATTTAGTATAATATGATATGATTTCTATTATAATTAACTAAATATTTTATAAGATTTTAATTTAGTGTAGTTAAATATTCACCTTTGTGACTCATATTTAATTACATTTTTAATTATTTTTCGTAATATTCACAACTCTCATGCTTTCTAAATTCATAACCTCCAAATATTTATTTAAAATTTTAAGATACTTTTTGGTATTTCTTCATTTTTATTTATATAAATTCACCAGTTTTGTTTCATGAGACCTCAACTGAAACTTATTTTGTCATTTAAAGTTAAAATAATAAAGTGAAGTCTCTTGAAATTTTGATTGGTGTAGAAGAAGATGATGTCCGTGGATTTGTCGTTGTATAGAGTAAGGTGATAATAAGAACTCAAAAAATTATGTGGATTTATTTATCTTTTATATTACTATGGTTAACGTCTTAAGAAGGATGTGTATATTGTATTTTCCCTGTCATTTTGATGTATCTTCTCACTCTTTTAAGATTCATTTATACTTATTGCATTTTATTACCCATTAAATGTATGTTTTGATAAATTTTTTATTATTCTAATGAATTTATAATAATTTATATAGCACACACGTGCAACACACGTGTTGAGACACTAGTTTATATATAAACACGGGGAATAGCAAGAAAAATATTAGTAATAACCTCTCCCATGGTCAGCACTTCTAGTGCTTCCTCATATTTTTTCTTCCTCATCAAGGCTTTTGCATTTGCATGAAGCATAAGGCCCATCATTATTGCCCTAAAATGTAAAAACGGAAAGGAATCAACAAATCATGTTTCATAGACTTAAGGAGAAATGAAAAAGAAGCAGTAATAACATACAATAACAACAGCCAGATAATATATAAACCAAGCAAAAGAAACAATCATATAGTACTAAAGATCGAAGATAAGCAACTTAAAAAATAACACCAATACCCCCCGTGCGGAAAAGAAATATGCTTGTTTACTAAATAAGCTAGGAAAATAATTTTGCATACCGCTGGTCAGTCTCAGATCCCAGTTGCACCTTTTGTCCACTCTGATTTTCGAGCTCCAGATTGAAATCTTCAACAGGTAATGAGCCATCCGCATGTCTCGCTGACAGAGCAGTAGCAGCAGCCCTGTAATTCCGATCATATCACTAGTTAGCTTGAAAGAACAGTACAGGAAAACATGTCTATTCCAGGCAAAGAAGTCAGATAAAGGTCCACTTCAATGCTAGGAAGGAAAGCAAATTTAAGCAAGACCACAAAAAGAGAAGCCAACCAAATACATAGACAATGTAAATCACTATTCCAATCTCTGTCCTCCATAAATAAATCATAGCTACTATAAGCGAAATACATCGATAGACAATTAAAGTTGCCACCAACAGTCAAATAGAAACCTCTACTCTGCACATGTATATCTCATACACTTAGACACCCAGGTAAGATAGATATATGTGCTTTGAAAGGGAAAAGGGACAAAAGAGATATTAAATCTTTCCCAAAAAAAAAAAACAGAACACTTAGCAAACCACCCTTGCCCCTTCTTCTATTTTTTCATGCAAAATAATTACCCAACCTTCACACCCCCAGTGCTTCTTCTTCAACAATCCTCCACCAAAACTCAAAGAGCATAAGCCAAACCCTCCTACCCCTTCCACTTTCAATGCCTTCTTTTGGTTCCACCCAAACACCACCTCTACTCACATTCTTCTTCACCGTCAATTTGAACATAAATACTTCCTGCCCAAACCAAACCTCTCTTACCTCCTCCTCTGTTTCTTCCTTCTTCGGCAAGTCAGCGACCTCCCCCAATTCATATAATCTATTCCCTTCACCCATAACAAAACCAATTTTCATTTCCCAAAACTCTTCTATGAGAACCCCAAACAATGGGTTTGAAGATTTGATAACGAATCCAACGAGTCACAATTTGAAGCTAGTCGATTCCTCTACTGATTTGAGAGTGAATTCAGACGACAAACTTGATCTTCCTCCATCGATAGTGGTCGAGACCGAGTTTTTGTTTTTACAATTGTGGTGAGTGCTTTATGAAGAAAATGAGAGTGAAGAAGTGGAGATATGATGGTGCAATTCAGGAGCTATGAGGGTGTTACAAAGGAAGGTGAAATTCAGGAGCTATGGTGACGTTGCAAAGATGCAACTGAAATGAGAAAGATGATTACATGTTGGGAGGCATGAAGATGGTTTTAGGAAGATGTTCAGCGACAGTGTTATGGAGGAAATTGGAAGGTGGACGAAAGGTGGATTCACTACTGCATATGCGTTATGGTGAAGATTAATGCTAAGTTTTCTTCCAGTAAAATTGAGTTGGTTAAAGGGAAAACATATTTATTAAAAGCTTCACTCACTCAAACACATATTTGCCACTTCAACATGAGGGGGTTCATGAGACACACTAGTGTCGAGTGGTTGTCTATTGGGTCATTGGCATAGTTAAAGTGTCTATCTCATGTTGGTGGCAACATTAAGTGTCTATCCAAGTAATATCCATGAATTTTGCTGCAACTGTATCATCAGAATCTACCAAATGGTTACCACACGACAACTGTTAGAATCCCCAAATTCAGTGGAAATACAACAGAAAACATGCAACACAAGTCACCATCAGAATGAAATATTTAATTCACATGTACCAAAGTAGCAGCTAAATCAGACACTACTTCCACTTTGAATTCTGATCACACTATTTAAAAACAGAATTCACAACCTATAGCAAATAGAATCCCAAATCAAATTCGTGGAGACACAAACAAATAACAAAGAAGATGAACCAAAAAAGAACCCCACTACCCCAAACACACACACACCAACAATGATCACAATCAAAAATAAATTTTATGTACCAAGATAAAAGCTAAAACAAGCCACTAATTTTCACTCTGATCACCCTTTAGAAACAATACTGAGAGCAGCCTTGAAATTCTTCCTCAAATAAAGAAGAAGATGAAGAACAACAAAAAACCCCCACCCCTATCACACACACCAAAAAAATTATCTTGCACCAAGATAAAAGCAACACATGCCACCAATTTTCACTCTGATCACCATTTAGAAACAAAACTCGCATAGTATAATAGAATCAAGAAAATACATGAGAAAAACATAACGATTGACAAAAAATATTGACTTCAGCCTTGAAAGTTCTTCCTCACAAAGATTCTTCTTTTATATGTACCAAAATAGCAGCTAAATCAGACACTACTTTCCCTCTGATCACACTATTTCAAAAGTTTCTCTCCCTGCACTGCACCCCCCACAAACACACACACACACACACAAAACCCAATGATCACAATCAAAATCAACTTTATGTACCAACTTAAAAGCTAAAAAGGACACTATTTTCACTCTGATCACCCAAACCCATCAAGTAATCCAAGAAAAGAACATAAACAATGGCAATAAAAATACAAACTTTAGCCTTGCCAGCCTAGTACGACGTTCTTCCTCAGCCAAAGACTCTTCCTTTACAGACTTCCCTTGATCAACAGAAACCCTTGAAGCCAAAATCTTTCCATTATTTCTAAGACCCAATTGGCTCAACTTCTCAGTTCCATCACCATCTTTCAACAATTTACCTGCACATATAAGGTTTATTGTTTCGGGTCCTCCACCATGACCCGATCTTTTAACTATCTCTTCCCTTAACATTGGTACTGTCCATTCATCCAATTCCACTTCCAGTACACCACTCCATGCCCCTCCAATCTTCAATTTTGCAGACCCCATGTGCTTATTTTGCAAGAAAATAGTAAAAAGTTGGATTCTTGTAGACTTCTAAGGAGAAAAAAACACTTGGAATCTTGTTTATATATGGAGGACGCTTAAGTCCTAAGTTCTTTTGGAGAGAAAAACCTTGTCTATGTCGAAAACTTGGTGGTTGTTTTTTTTTTTTTTTTTTGAATATTGCACTTCTTGGATAGTTACACTTCAGGCCCTACAAGTTTTTTTTAAAATCACTTTGGGATAGTAAATATATCTTTCGTTATATCTTTGATTCAAATATATTTTCCAATTATGATATATACTAATTTATCCTTATTTTTAATAAATAAATCCATGACGAATTTAAAAATAAACTACTTATTCATAATTTTAATAAATTTGCCTTAAACCTTCTCATTTAACTGAATCCGAACCATTCACTTTACTGCACACTTAAGTCATTGTTCATGAAAGATAAAAAATTAGTTGATTTTTCGTCTTGTTGTATCTTCACTAACTTGTACTAAAGTTATTTCAAACATAAATACTCTAGAATTATTCTTACATCTAGCATATAGTAGGGATTAATAAAAGCCTCAAAGCATCGGACAAATAAAATCTTAAATGTCCAGTATGTATTCATTATTATCCATTCTGACAATACACATATTTGATTCATCATGTAACTAAATACATAAGGGCATTCTAACAAATTATATCTAATGTGTGTATATATATATATATGTTTATGCTTATTCAGTCTACAGAGTAAATGGGTTGGAGATGGGAAATGGATTTGTAAAGTGAAATGAATATTTAAAATAAAGATAAATTATTTGTTTGTAAATTCACCACGTGTCCATAAAAAAATAAGAATAAATCAACACAAAGTGTAACTAGAAGTTATATTTGGACATAAAGTATAATTGGAGAGTATATATGAACCTAAAGCATAACTTAAAGGGTATATTTGGATCGAAAATATAACAAAGGATATATTTGAATTATTTCCAATAGTATAATGGTATATTTGACCCTTTGCCGTTATTTTTAACAGATCTCGAATCTTGACTTTAAAAAAAATTAATATAAAACATGAATAGTTAGATGTTGAAACGACTAATCATTTCATAAATCCATGAATATCCACAAATAAAGAGGTAAGCAATACAAATTTTGAATGTGCATGAATAAACATTTTACTTGTATAAAATTAATTAACTAGACACTACATAATGTGCATCTTACATGACATTATACAAATCAACTAGAAAGCATGCACATTATAATAAGTGTGAACTTTTTATTATTCATATTGTTGACACCCAATTTTGATTGGCCTTTTCATAATTTAGTGCCAAATTAGTCATAGATTTATTTTATTTTTATTTTAACGTTTTGAACAACAATTTTCAAAAAAAAAAAAAAAATTAAAATATTTTTTTTTCGTACCCATGCCAGACAAGGGGACAAGACCTTTTCATCTTGTCCCCCACGCCTGCGCATTGGGAGTATTAAAAGACAAAGCTTTTGTCTTTTATTACTTTTAT
>JAOTQR010000097.1:2265502-2276714 GCA_025774065.1 Solanum ossicruentum | reverse complement strand
GGGGGGGGGGGGTCAAATGGCATAATATATGTAATATGTCTCATTAGCCACATTACTTACTAGCAAACATGAAAACCATGGATTGGTATTCTTGGTTATCCAAGACTAGCCTTGATCAAGTACTTATCTATGAGTATGGTCTTGTTTTTAGCAGAAATGAGCTTCAAGAGGAGGACTTGATTTACTTCAATCATGAATTCCTTCAAAGCATGGGGATAGTTGTAGCCAAACACAGACTAGAGATTCTCAAATTGGCTCGAAAGGAAGGCAGCGGCGGTGGAGGAGGAGGGGGGGGAACAACATCATCATCAAACGGCCTTTCAAGACTTGTGTTGGCAATCAACAAAACCAAGAAACTCCTTGCCAAGAACTTGAGCAAGCTCAGTTTCCATCGAGCTTCGACTCATCTAGCTCTCTCCGAGCTCAAACCTTATCGAACACAATGGACTGGAGCACTGAAGAGGCTCGAGAGCTCGAAGGAAGACAAAGCTATAGTCACAACAAGAAGCATGATAATGAAGTCAGGACCACTAGACAGAAGAATGCAAGACAAATTGATGGCCACCAACAGGAATCTGAGTGCCTCAGGTCCTCTGGATGGGAGGTTACTTCAAGAAAAGTTGATGTACCCCAATAGAAGTCCAATGAAATCTGGTCCATTGGACAAAAGATACAAAGACAGTTCTGTTTATCCAAGCAGAATCAATAAATCTGGACCATTGGATGTAGAAGGCTTTAATAGTCCAAGGCTTAATCACTACAACCAAGAAATGGTACCAGCTGATGATGGAGTTATCTACTCACAGTGGTCTTTAATGTTTCAACATATGAAGCCCACTTGACAATTCATATGAAGCTATCATCTTAGGTTAGTATGTTCTTTTGTTTTTCTTTTCTTTTTGATTACTATGGTGTTCGGGGCCAGCTTGACGCACCTCCACTAATTCCTAGGGATACCTACCACCACCAACAGGTACCAGGTAACTCTGATGGGAAGAGATCTCCTAGGTTAGTATGTTTTTTTGGTAGATATATGTTTGGTTTTTAGTAGCAAAAGGGAAGAGCGAATTTTTAAGTTATGGCACACAAGCATGGGGATTGTTGTCTCAACATTCCTTTTGTTGTTGTAACCTTCTTTTCTGCATTTGTGTATTTGAAAGTCTTGAATTTTATATTTATATCAGATATATGTATGATGGTTCATATTGAACACAAAAATGAAACTTTTAAGCAAGGGGATCTGCCTCCAGTATAATCTCACTGGCGGGGTCTAGAGAACACAATCTGTACACAGACCTTACCTCTACCACTTGGAAGGTCGAAATTCCGGTAGACCCTCGACTCGAGTAAAAGCATTACAAAGCAGCATTCTAAAATCAATCCATATAGAGATACCAAATAGAAAGCTCTAGCAATATGTATAAAAGGTCAAGATCGAACTTTCCAACCGATGAAAAGCATGAAAGATAAATAGCAGAACCCCAGAAGCAGCATGATTTTGGGGTAAACTATATGCAAAGTGAAAGGGATCTTCCTGGGAGTTTATTCTACAAGAGTTGGCATGATGGCGGAACTTGATAACGACCTTTCACATGCAAAACTTTTTTGATACATTACTGAAAAAGACAGGTTTCATTTCATTCCAAAGGCACCAACACTTACCAGAATCGACTTTATCCACGAGGAAAGGAGAGGCCATCAGAATCTGGTAATCAAAATCTTGAAATTGTTCCAATGGAAGCTGAGAATTAAAGTAAATAGCACAAACCAACTCAAATCATCATTTATAACTATAGACTTCATAGAATTTAAACATATATGGTGTATATGATCAACTCACCTACATAATTATGCTTCTGTAGTAACATTTTCTTTAATCCGTTGATGTATCATCGGAGCAGTTTTCATAACGTTTATATGAAAGTCATAAGGTTGAAATGATACAATAACATGTTCATATTACTAACAAGATTGTATAACCATTTGGGGATGGAGTGGAAACAAAGTAGATTAGCGGACACTATTTCTTGCTATAGCTTGATGTATCAAGTGTCACAGTAGTTTACGCATCTATGTACAAGATGCTTCATTGTGGACACACCCTAACAAAGCTACAATTCTCAAACATATCATACAAATCACAACAATTTTCAAAAATATATCATACAATCTGAAATTCGAACTCACAGGCGATTGCTGATCAATGTGCTTTCCTTTAGCACGTGACGTTGGTTGAGCTTTTTCGAGACATCTCAATTATTTGAACTTTGAGGTAGCCGAAAGGATCCTCCAGCATAAAGCATTTGATAAACAGGCCGTATTCTCATGGTAAGAACAATACTAAGTATGGTTCCCAGACCACATACTCCAGCCAGAATCAAGAAGGTGAATCTAAAGCAATTAGGACCCAAGCAAGTGGCGGAATGCTGCTTGGATGCCTCATTATCATAGAGTAACCCGGCAAGGAGACCGGAGAAGAGGTAAGCACCTAATGGGTTCCCTAGTGACATAAAATTGAAAATTATACCAAAATGCTTGAGACCAAACAGCTCAGAGGCTGTTGGGACCATGGTTGTAAATTGAACACCGTAGCAGACTCCCAGTAATGCTGTTGCTGCGTATAAGGTACCATTAAGTGCAGAAGCAAACAGAAGGTAGGTAATGATCATTACTACTTGTGTGCATGTCATCCAAACTGTTCTAGGTAGCGCTTTTAACCTGCATTGAAAATCGAAGAAGCAATTAGATCAGCACTAGTAGTACAACAGTGAAACGTTATAACTGAAACAAGCAGTCTACTTGATCACTTCAAGCATCTTCAACAAGTTATATCCATAAATTGCTTTTGACTATCTATGGAAGATACTAGGATAAATATGTTGTCCTTCAAAGTTAGCAGTAGCAATTACTGCTTAACTAATTAACTTTGGCCAAGTTTTAAGCGAAGAAACCACCTATCATCATTTCCGTTCTACTTCATTGTTCCATTGGTTGAAAACAATTAAGTCAAACAAGAGGGATTAATTTTTTTTTAATGATCGGGGGAAGGGGAAACTTGGCATGACTAGTAAAGTGTTGCCAAGTGACTCAGGAGGTCACGGGTTCGAGATGCGGAAATAGCCTCTTAGTAAGTCTACGCATAATAGACATTTGTGATCTAAGCCCTTTCCCAGACCCCGTGCATAGCCAGGAGTTTAGAGCACTGAGCTTCCCTTTATAATGGTCGAGAAAAGGCCTTCTGTTTACCGTTCTTCACTTCCTACAAGATTCGCATGGTGCAAGGCTCCAACCTATGACCAATGTCACGAGTCCCTCAACCTTTATCATTTGAAATTGAGCCTTGAGGGCCAACAAGAGGGGATTAATACAAATAGTAGCTTAGAGGATGAAGGATCACACCTGACAAAATATTCTGAAACAACTCCTCCACCAAGACGACCAACAAAGTTGCAGAAGCTGAAGAGTGACAGCAGGATCTTTGTATCATGAAGACCTTGAGCTATTCCGATTTGCGCCAGATTATTGAGAACAGTAACCCCAGAACCCACACCGAAAAAATAAACCAAAAACAAAAGCCAGAAATCTGCTTTGACCAAAGCTTCAGTGAACTTGAAATCTTCACCTCTTCTTGGCCTCCGTTTTTTCTTTACTGCACCTTCCCCCTCGGCCAGAAGCATATCCACTTCAGAGATTTCATCTCCCTCTTGAAAACTTCCTAGGTTTGTCGATGATGATAATGGTGTTAACAAGGGTTCTAATTTCTCTGCACTGCCATCGTCCTGGACTGACACATCGGACGCGCCCAGCTTGGGGCGGTTTGAGGGATAAAAAGTCATCTTCACAGGAATGGCTAGTGGAGCCATTAGAAGGACCACCATGACAATGAGAAAAGTGTAAGAAACAAAGACATTTAAAGAAAATACATCTTCCAAAATTGTTGTTGTTAATACATAGACACCGAGAACAATACTAGCTACTTGGACGAACAAAAAGTGGTATGACTCCGAAGAATCTTCGCCTAAAGATGGAGTACAAGGCCTAATAAAGTACATCATTAACAAACTTAAAGTAGGAATCCCTAGTGCAAGGAACAGCAAGAGCTTAGAAGAAGAACTCCGAAGCAATGCACTGTAGACTTCTGTATACACTGCAGCACTGAGCCCTCCATAGCCTTTAAGAATCCCAGCGACCGTGCCGCGGCTTAGAGGAAAGTTTCTCATATTTGTCACAAGTACAGTTGTGCTGAACCAAGCACTACTATTCGTGGCCACACAGAGTGCAATCCATAACTGTTAAACCATGAAGTACAGTACACTATTCAATTAAAAAAAAAAGAGAAAATGACAAGTACATTAACTCTTGAAACCATAAGTAGTGGCAACAAAGATACAGGCGACAATGAATGGAAACATTTGGAAATGTCAAACGCAAAAACGATTATTGAGCATCAGATAGTACAACTTCACCAAGCTGCAGTGAACCAAAAGTGTCTCTTTCCACATGCCATGTTTAAGACCGCGAGTTTAAAGGTCATTTTGGTACATTCTACATATTTATAGTTTAACACCAAAAGATCCAAAAGCCTTCTTTACTTTTATAAACTCCGTTACAAGTCAAAACCAGATCAACAAACTGAAACGGACTGAACACTTCTAAGACAGAAACATAAGCTAATTTTCTTTCATGTCAAGCATAATCCCAATGGATGAACCAAGAGTGAAGAGGTCTACTTTCAGAAAAGCTAATTATAGGAGGGAAGTTGCTAAGATTTCACAAAACTTATTCAGGTTGTACCATTCTCAAATGTGAAAGTCATTGTAAACCACAAAAAAAGAAAAAAAAATCAATTATTCAAGCATAATTTTGCAATTCCTTCAGCCACCACAAAACACAATATGCATAATTTTGGAGAATCATTACTTATAATAACTGATCTTTCTGAACCTTTTATACTAAAAATGATCTCTTTGCACTTACAACCAAAAATATGCCACTTGGAGATGCACCAAATCAATATCTTCCCCAACATTTCACTAAAACAACTACAACATATCCAATGTAATCCCACAGACCTTACCTCCGCATTTGGACGTAGAGAGCCCATTTCCGATAGACAAAGTAGGATTTCACTACAACAACATACCTAGTGGATCCCACAAGTGGGATCCGGAGAGGATAAAAATATATGCAGACCTTACCAGTACCTCACAGATAACCTCACAGATAGAGAGATTGTTGGATTTCACTAAGACACACAATTAGTAGTAAATTCCAAAGCTAATCTACTCATCTCGAAACACCAAAAAGTTCTTTTCACTTCACTCCAAATTACTCACAAAAATTCAAGAACAACTCCAACACCTCCAATTTTCAACTATCATCTTTTACTTTAACAAAACAAAAAAACTATTTACCTCCCAAATACTCACAATTTTCATGGCCAAATGCCCCCCTTAAGACACCCAAATCAGCTCATAACAAAAACCAAGATTGCAATTGCATATATAAAAAGAATTAATTACTAGCATGTAATGTCCTAGAAATGAAAATTCCAAAGAACATCAATCAAAGATAAATCTTTAACAAAAAAGGAAGAATCTTTACCACCCAATAAGGCAAATTCTGAACAGTCTGACTAAGTGAAAGCCAAAGAACTCCATAACCAAAGAAACATGAAAAAGAACCAATCAACAGAACAACCCAAGGTGGAAACTTGTTGCACACAATCCCAGGAATAAGCCCAACATTTTCACCTATATCATTTGCCACCCCAAGCATAGTTAGCTGCTGCTGATTGAACCCCAAAACTGATTTCAAAGAATGAGAGTAAAGGGGGAAATTGTATGCATTCCCAGATGCTATTTGTAACCATACAGCAGCTCCTAATCCTACCCATGGTGGCCTTGTACCTCCCTTAACATTAACCATTTTTTGGGATCTTTAAGGTTTTCAAGGTTCTTTATTTTTTATCATGAGTAAGAGTTTATTTACAAGAATGAAGAGGTGAGTGAAAGAGACAAGTAACAAGAAAATATGGAAAGATGGGATTTTTATATTTTGTACTTTACTTGAAGCTTAGATGAGATCACCTTGGACATAGTGTAGGGGGTGGGGTGTGGGGTAGGGCTTATGAATCTTGTGGCCTACTGGGTGTTTTTGTCTGGAAGGTGGTCATGTGTGTGTACAAAAAACAAACAGACAAACAAACAATTACCAAGGTTTATAATTTTTAAATTAGAAATTTTATTTGAATATATTAAAATATTTTTATATTTTTTAATTTTATAATTTTAAACATGTTATATGGACAATTAAGATTAAAAAAACTTTAAAAATAGAAGAATTTGAAGTGAAACCGAATAAATGAAACAGATAAATATTAGATTTGAAGTTTATAAATTCTTTTTATATTTTTGTTTTTTAATATTTGCATAAATTAATTATAATATTTTTCTTGTAATTTTTTGTGATTATTATTTGTCATTTTTTGTAATTTAACATTTTGTCGTAGTTATTAATTTTTTAAGGCTGCTTTGTCATTTTCTTTATGGTATTTTATCATGATTTTTTTACTTCATCTATATTTTTTCACTTTGCATTGAATTGCATTTTCTTAATCTAAAAATCTATCGAAAACAGTTTTTCTACTTTTTAAGATAGGTTAAAATTTGCATATACTTTATATGTTTATCCTTATTAAATTAATTTATGTAATTATATTGAATATATCATAATTATTATATATTTAAATAAATTATTTAATATAAATATAAAATTTTGATCAAAATTACTCAAATTTATAAGTTCTATTGAATTGTGACTTTTAAGTGTAGATATTTTTTTGGATTTTAATATAGTTTGGAGAATTTTTTTATTTGAATTGGTTTTCAAGGTTAAAATTCAAGGTCTATTTAATATAGATCGTTCATGCATTTAGTATTAAATAGAGTCTGAACATATGAGAAGAGAGATGGGGAGTAATGAATGAAGTTTCACGTCGAAGATGAATGAGTTTCTTGAACGCTTAACATATATTTTTAAAACAATTATAATATATATTAATCTAATTTTTTACATTGAAGTAGACTCGATATCCATTTGACACGATATCAAAATTTTACCCTCATATGAATCATCTACACATTTAATATTGATGTCTAAATATATTGATGAATTCAAGGTATTTAAATGAAATCTTCCAGTAAAAATGAATAAATACAATTCTTTAAACTCTTAATATGATTTTGATAATCCTTTTAAATTAATATTAACATAAAATTTAAATTCATGATCCGCATCCTCGATGTATGCTTTGCTTGGAATATGAACTAATAATATGTTTTTGTCAATTTTTGACTTTTTTTTTATTTTTTATCCGATATCTGAAATATGTGGAGCCTCGATTAAATCTGGATCGCATACTATGGGATCCATTTTGAAGATGACGTTTTTAACAAGATTTTTTATATTTTCAAGGCTCGAATCTAAAACTTTTGATTAACGGTGAAATATTCCCACCAATGCATCACAACTATGTTCATAACTTTTAACTGTTTTATTTGTGAGTGAGTCATAATCTACGAGCTTCAATTTTTAAGAAAAGTACAAATTAGGTCGTCAGATTATAAAGAAACATTTTTCTTTATTTAAAAGGAGTATACAAATTGATATGTGGGACATTTTAAAGTATTTTATTTTAAATATTTCTTCACCAAATTCAAGCACGTAATTCTTATTAAATTTGATTCACATTCAATTTATCAAAATATTCTAAAAATTAAGTTCGATAAATAATATATTGAGATTTATTGTCTTTTTTCATTTTCTTAATGTTCTTCGGCCATCTAAACTTCCATCTCCTCTGAAACATCTAGTCCGCTGAACCTCATAGTATTTATTAAATTATATACAAATAATTTTGACATATTATTATATTTTTATACTTGTTAAATACTAAAAATTAAATTAAAAATTCACTTACTTTAAAAAAAATTCTAAAGAAAATATTCAAGAAACTTTTTTTTTGTTTGTTATCAAATACAATCTCTAATTTTATTTCAATATGTACCTACTCATATATGACCTAATTTCTTATTTTTGATGTGACAAGAACACCTTTTTCTTGTAAAAAAAAAATCACACGTTATTAAAAAGTCTTTTATCCTTAGTCAATAAATGCAACCTAACTCTTTTTTTTTTTTAACAATGCATTTAATCTCAACTATTAACAAATGAAAAATTGATATCATTGTGCAAAATTCACAAAAAACTATAGATATTTTTACGTTTTATAATGACAATATTCAATCTGCATTCAGACTGTTATCTTCCATTAATATAAAAATTAGATTAATTTATTTGAAAAAGAAATAAAGAATGCTTTTGAATTATTGAAAATAATATAAAAATATCTTTTATTTACATATTGAGTCTAGAATGTCTTTGTCATCCACTTTTGGATCAAAAAATATTTTTTCTAAATGAAATATTAATTAAATTTTTTTAATATGTGGCAACTCCTTATTGGTTATAATCTAATTATTCAAAATTAATTTAAATAATGGACGACCTATCCCAAATTTAAAATCTGCCCCAATATAAAAGACCACTATGATCCGGAGACTTTTATACATACATTGCTTGTATTAATGAAGTTTACTATTAGAAATGACTTTAAAAAAATGGTGTATCATCTGGTCTTCTTTATAAGTATAATTTCTATAAATATATTTTGTGACTAAGAGGGTACCCTTTTGAATCTCATAAGACGTAAAATAAAACAAAGCTAAAAGATTACATGCAGTGATCTTATAATTGGATATCATTTGTTCATCGTAAACAAAAGTCCTGAGAATTTGGTGTCTTTTAAATGGCCTGTCATCCTTTCTCAATATCCTCACAAGACTCAATAGAAAACTTACATATTGGGGTAGGTTTTTAATTTGGGACAGTTCATCTATTATTTAAAATTAGTTTTAAATAATTAAATAATAACCAATAAAGGATCGTCATGTGTTTAAAAAAAGTATTTTAAAAATATTCTATTAAAAAGAAGGATATTTTTAGACTAAAAGATAAATGACCAGAATATTTTAGACTCAATAGATAGATGAAACAGATTTTCATACCATTTTCGATCGCTCAAGATTATTTTAGGCCCTTTTCTATTTATTCTTTTAAGATGTATGCAAAAATTTGAAGTAAGATGACTAGGCCACCCTTTGTAGATTCCTTAACCACTTAAACTCTTTTGTAAACACTTTTCTAATATTTAATTTGTAATCTAAAATTATTGTAATCAAACTGGCAAACAATATGATGCAAAAATGTATACATATTATTTTATGTGCTAACCTTTAAAAAGATTCTAAATCCAATTCACAAGACAATATTTTATTTATAGATCTTTTCTTTGTCTAAACTTTTGGAAGTTTGTGGGGTTCAATTACATTTACCAAGTTCTTGAAATGATGTTGATTAAATTTTTTTAAAAAATTATATTTTATTTATCTTTTTCTTTATTTCTGTCAAGATTGAATCTTAAGATTCTTTAATAATAAAAAAATGTTAGTTATAAATTTCCTTTCCTATATTCCCTTCTCCGATTCCTAAAAGAAAAAACATTAAAAAATAAAATGAATTTTGCACAAAATTTCTTCAGTCTAAGTCATAATATAAGGTGTAATTTACTAAAGAGAAAAAAGAGTCATATTTTTCCTTTCTCGACAGAAATTTTTTAAAATTAAATCATCTTTTAACCATGAATTCTAGACTTACACTCCATTCATTTGAATTTATATTATCGTATTTAATTTGACATAATTTTATTTTTTAACACTAAATGATGTAGCGCAATAGATGGGGTTGCTTCTCTGTTAACCAAAAGTCTCAGATTCGAACTCTGAAAATGAAAAAATCTTGATAGAGAATGTTTCTCCCCAAATAGGACCTATATAGCATGAATTTGACTAGTCTGACTCTAGTGTGAGCTTCGAACACCTTGGATGACAAACAGAAAAAATTAAAAGGACTTTTAATACTTATAATTTGAATATAAATTATGGAATATTTTAATAATTGTAAACTATTTTACTAAACGTAAAAAATATTAATATGTTGCGCTCACTCATTTTATGCTGAAGTTCTTTAATTGATTCTACCTCATTCTTTATCTACAAAGAAAAAAAAACATTTTTGTTTTAAAATAATAATATTATCTCCAATGACAATAATAATAATTGACCAGTATAAATATACAGATAAAAATTTGAGAAGAATATAGTATATACATATCTTTTTTTATTTTTGACGGTAAAGAGGTTACTTTTAAAAGATTCTCAATTCGCAAGTAATGATTGAATGATAATTACATAGTAGATGAAGAAATTTCACAAGAATGATATAGAAAAGGTAAAGCGTATATAAAAAATAAAAATATTATTTTTGATAGATTATTCATTTAGCGTTAAATCGAAAGTAAAAATATGTGGAACACAAATAAAAGTGAATATATGAAACTTTGGATTACTAAGTTATCAATTCTATTAGAAAAAAATCTTAATCAACCAAAAATAGACAACACTTAACACCCATGTATTTGATATAATCCATGTACCTGAAACAAATTTTGAACAATTAATGTAATTATTAATAAATATAAATTTTGAATAATTAAGATCTTTTTATAGTGCTCAATTATTTAATAAATAGCATAATTTAATAAACTGTATTTTATATTTATTAATTTATCTTAATGGACATAAAATGAATTAAAGCACACTTATTTTGAACGGGGAGTCATAATTGCTATCTTCTACCAAACATAACTATTATATTACTTTCAAAAATATACCTTCAAACTTTCAAAAATGATATACGTATGTCCTCTATCATATTTTAGACTATGTGTATCTTTATTATCATACTTTTAGGCCACATATATTCGTATACAAAACGAAAATACATGTGGCATCATCTCAAATGTGATAGAGAATATAGGCATATCATTTTGAAAGTTCGAGAGTATATTTGGTCTTTTTCTGCTATTGTTATGATCGTTTGATATATGAGATAAGGATAACAATTTTGATATAAAATTTGAGATTAATTTTATGTCATATTTGATTTGAGGTCTTATTTTCCACAGCCGGATGGAGCCAAAGATTTACTATTTTTTGGCTTTGGGGTATGATGGAATAAAGCAAAATGGCTC
>JAOTQR010000097.1:2229863-2243928 GCA_025774065.1 Solanum ossicruentum | reverse complement strand
TTTTGGGTAGCCGTCCTGGAATGCCAAGCCAGCACGATGGGGTTCCCCTTCCTCGGACCAAGAGGCTTGGACTATGAAGCCCGCTTAGCAAACGAGGTTCGGGACGGGGTGGATGGTTATGGCCTATCGTAGATCGGACTTTTCTTCTCCAGGCTAGAGAAGGGCTATTCCATATCAGCAGCTATGCTAGCTCGAAATGGACTGAAAGAACTTACATTAGGTCGTGACTTGAGGGAAAGGAGCGGTAAAGAAGTAAGGGGGTCTACTAGTTCTTAGCTTGATTGAACTCAGCATAGTTAGAAAATTATCAAATATTAATACATTTTATAAATAATAGTTTTTCAATAGACTAATTCATCTAACAAATTAATTTATTTTTTAAAAATATACTCATTTCTTAATTTTTCTTTTTTAAGTCATGGATTAAAAAATAATCAAGTCAAACAGAAGTAATTGTGTTTTTATTTTCGAACTTATTCAAAGGAACTAAAACAAAATAATTCTTCTATATTTTTAAAGATGAATTTTTTATTTTCTCAAAAAACTCATGAAAAATCAAAATCAAATACTTAATTTATAAATTATTCATGAAAATTTTAGAGAGAGAAAGAATGAGGAAGAGAGAAGGGTTCTCAAAATGACGTTACATATTGGGATCAAATTGATTTTCTCATCCATGATGATTTTGAGCCGTCAATGAAATCACTAAAGGATGAATCTGATTCGAATTTTTGACGACCCATTTCATATGGTATCTGCAATTGTCATGATTTTGTCCTCTCTTTCTCCCCATTCAACACTCAACCCATCACCATTAACGCCACCTTGAAACATCACCACCACCACCACCACCACCACAACAGCAACCCCATCTTCTCACCCATTTTCTAATATATTTTTCATAATTTGTCTCACCATTACAACAACAACAACAACATACCTAGTGGAGTCCCACAAAAGGGGTGATTTGCCCCACCATTGATAAGAAATTTCAACACAAGACTTTTTCTCTTCTATCAATTATTCTATACAAATTTTAAATCAGCAACATTCATTAACCTTCAGATTTTACCTTCAATTTGTATATATTGTTGTTTGGTGAACTAAGATTCTAACCATCGACAACTCATAAAAAAATAATTATAAATTTGATTAGATGGAGACAAAAAGGAACATAATAAAAAAAATTCAAAGATAAAAAGAGACGGGTAATTAAGCTTAAGGTAATGAAGAATGACACATGGTGATGAAAAATGATCAGGAATACGACTCTGATTTTTTTTTTTTGCCCCAATGTTTGAGTTTGCAGAAGGGATGAAGAACAAAAGAAAAAAATAAAATGAAATAAAATAAAGACTTTTTTTTTTTTGTAGTTATTGATAAATAGGATAAAGAAAGAAAAATAAATATAAAAAGTAAAAAATGATAACTGACAACGAGTGTACATCGCTTCACATTAAGAATGTGGTTATTTGATTTTAGAGTGCTGTATATTCTATTTTTAAAAATTTTAGGGGGTTAATAGGATCCCCCTAAAATTGAGAATTGACTAATAGATCGGAGACATTTGACTATTTTCTTAGCTTTTTTTTTTTTCTTTTCTTTAAATCCTTATGAAGATTTAAAGTTTGACTTGAGGCAATTCTTCTAGTGACAAGTTCAATAATATTTCTATTATATTACACTTATATTATAGTTCCTCCATCTTACAATATGTGATATTAGTACTCATAGTAAAATATTTATTATAATATATTTTATTTAATTCTTTATATAATAATAATATCACATAAAATAAAATAAAATTATTTTACTGGATCAAATTCAAACAAATGATGCTATAAATAAAAATGATCGCTCTTCAATTTTCAAGCTTTAGCACGAGGTTTTTACAATTTTAACATGAGGTTTTTACAATTTTTCTTTTTTCAACTGATGCTTCATACTCCTTTTGAGGTCCTAACTAATTCAAGTTCACGTCGTGAAAAGTCAATATAATAAAAAAAATATATTTTATTTCGTACTCAAATTAAAATTCGAAATCTTTAAACACAATTTTTAACAGTGAACAAATGACTATTTAAATACACATTCATGGGGTACTACTAGTACAACAACTTGCATGTAAATAAATCAAACTTGTCAAAAGAATGGCTTCGAATTCTTAAATTAAAAAGTATTATTATGTCATTGTAGAAATTTAAAATCATCTTGTACAAATTAAAAAAACCAAATAATAACCTAGAGTCACGTGATGCCATTAAGACAAAACACCCCGACCAAGTAATTAATTAATTCCAAAATTTGTGTGAGAGGGCGTGGGGTGTCATGAGCAGTGAGCCAAGAATAATTAAAAATTTATAATTTGAAAGTAGTCAAAGGAAAATGTGAAATAATTCTAATAAATTTATTCTAACACAAAGGAGACCTATGAGGAATCCCTTTTCTTCTACTCATGCTAGTAGCCATGTCTTCATCACTTATGTTCTTATAACTATTGAGTGTAACTCTTCCACACACATATAATCCACTTCTCTTCTTCCTCACGAATTCCGTGCATGGGAAATTATTTGTATCACTCATTATCATCATGTTCTCTGATCCTGACGATCCTGACGAGCCCCATGGCTCGTCGTTGTCCACGATCGTCGAGTGAGGTGTCTCGTTAGCTGTGTCATAGTCGGTCATGTCCTGAGGGATAAAGAAGTCCGGACCAAGTTGTAAAATTGTACATCTCCTTAAGAACGGAGAAATGTCCTTGTAGTTTTTTAGCACAAAATCCACCTAAATTCAAAAAATTAACATAATTATGTTACTTCTTTGTTAAGCAATTTTAAGAATGATTTATTTAATATTTTAAGATAATAATAAGTGTATTGGACAGATAAAACTTTATTTAGACAATTACGGTTGGTAATAAAAGAAATATACACATAAAACATAATAATAAGTTAAAAACAGAATGTATTAACTACCTTGCACCCCAGAGAGCAATGGATAAAAGGTTCTTGAAGGCTTCTATCACAAGATGTGCAATAGTTTCCGGATCCTTTGAATTGCCTATTTTGAGGTCTTTTCTTGATAAAAATCACCTTAGCGCTGTTTATTGTGTATGCCTAGTTACATTATGAACCAAATTAATCAGCTAAACTATTCAAATAACATAATTATATAAATTTAAGATATGATCATCAATTTACCTGCACATTTGAGCAATCTATGAGCTTCTCTAGGTCCTCAAGTCGAACAACATCATGATACACATAACGTCGAATTTGAAGAAGTCTGTGGAAACGATGTGCCATCACACAATGAGGGCAAATACTAATACAACAATCCAAACAACAAATATTCTTCTCGTTCTTCTTTGCACTCTCATGAATTGAGCACGGGGCAAAGAATTTCTCTCTGTACAGAGCTTCCAACCACCTTGGCTTCTGAATTCCCTAATGACATAAGACAATTTTTATGTTACAAGTATGAATAAATAACTTTCTATTACCTTAATTATTTCTAAATGTCAACTATAAACTTTACTCAGTAATTTGATAATAATTGATCAATTCCTCTAACTATGCTGCATCCCTTTCTCTTTCTTTTACCATTTCCAACTAGCTTCCAACTTTGATTGTTCGACCGGGATAGAAATGTCTAAACAACTTCTTAGAGTTATAGATACCAATTTTGATTGCTTGATCGAGATAAAAATGGTTTACAATTTCTTTGATTGAAAAAGTAGAAAAATAACTAATATTATATGATAATTTAATTATATGAAGAGTGACAAGAAATGAAAGTAGAATTGGTGAATGAAAAAAAAAAAAAGAAAAACTTACCATGATCACATAAAAACACAACTCTCAAGACTTAATAAGAAGGTAAGTAATGAGACAATGACTTGATTGGAGAAAGAGGGGGAGTAGGGTATGGATGTTACTGTATTTATGGAGAATCACAAGAGAGAAAAAATATATTTTTATTCCTCGGGTGCATATACAAAATATTTTATCAAGAGCCTCACTTGCAATGCATAGCATCGTCAAATTTTCAAGTTTATGATTTTTAAATTTTATGTATATATAAACTTACATAAAGTTTAGTACCAAAAAAACATATATATTGAGGGAAAGATTAAATTAAATAAAGAGAAAAAGAGTAAGATATGAGGAGAACGTGGGCACTGTTCCCATGTCTCCTATAACATTTTCTTTCCACACAAATTAATTTTATCTATCTCCTTGGGTTGAGAGGTTAAACTCACAATAATGATTTGATAAATTTAATACTTAATTTTTTTTTTGATAACTTTAAACTTTGTAGGTATGTTCTATGAATGTACTAATAATAATTAAGGCATTTAAAATATAATCGCATGTAATAAATAGCTAATAAGACAAATTAAAAACACTAATAATATAAAAAAATAATTAAATTATTAAAATACAAAAATTAAAAATTTTTTATCATACTTTTTTATTTTTATACCACCGTATATTAGTTGGAGCTCTAGGTTCTGGTCTTTAACTAAACAAAATATTTTGCAATTTGATGGAACATTATCAAATCTTAGTATTCTTTAATTTATTTTTGTTTTGTATAATCTCAAAGATCTTTTTGAGACATATTGGTATTAAAAAAATTACTCATTCTATTGTTAAAGTAAAAGTTTTTTAAAAATTTTAATATAACTATGTTTAACAATTAATTAAATGAGAACTAGAACCTGGAAACTAGGCATTTAACTTTATACAAGTATGCTTAATAAATTCGTGGCCCAAAGTTAAATTTCAATAAATAACGTAAATTTATTTTAATAGAATTAATATATGTGCACATATAAAAATTTATTGTCTATATATTTTACGCGCACTTATTTATAGTATAGTATACAAGTGCTGCTCAACTTTACATATAATATTTGGTATTGATATAAGTTAATTCAAGCTAATAAATATTAATCATGTGTTTGCAAAATATTACATTGGATCTTATAGTAAAAAAATTATTATTATACATAAAATTTAAATAGTTTAATTTAAAGTTCTAAAGTTTTTTTTTTTTTTTAAGAAGAAGAAGAAGACAAATGTGACAATTTTCCTCAATCCATGATTTGAATGATCATTAACATAATATTCACATGAAAAGCAAGAATGTGTGAGTACTTATTATTTATTCCATAAAGCATATAGTATATATAATACTTGAGAGTCAAATTCAATTTGCAAAAATGTGATGTTCAAATCATACTGCTTATGAGTTTTAAGACGAGGGTTCACAAGAAAATAGCCTCTCTACCTCTATGAGGTAGCGGTAAGGTCTGCGTACATTTCACCTTCTCCATACCTCACTTGTGAGATTCTACTGAATATGTTGTTGTTGTTGTTTGTCAAATCATAAGCTAGTTATAGTCCATGTAACAATGCAAGTAGTCTCATTTGAAATAATATAAGTGAAGGTAGAGTATTTGGAAAAAAATGAGTATCCAATAACAATAATGTTTTCAACAACTTAATTTTCCGTATCTTTTACTTTAGATTTCATGCTTTCAAGGAGATATTGATAATTTCATTTTTTAAGATTAAGGTTAAGGTTAGTAAAGTCAAGATATAATATTTTTTATACTACTAACAATTTTCATATTAAGAATGAAAGATATTGCTATGCTTTGGGAGGGTACTCTACACGTGATTAGCATTCGAAAATCATTGTTGATCTCCAAAGGAATTATTTGGTTCGATCACTCATTTAATCAATAGCGGAAGACTCAATTTAGGTATAACAAAACATTCTTGTGAGCTAATTAATCAATAACTTAGTAAAATAATGATTAAAAAATCAATAGTCCAAATCAATCAAATACCATGAGAATAATTTGGAAAGAAACAAGTCTAAGAAACAGGATATCAACTCTGATCCATCATAATCTAAGAAGACTCTGTCCGTAATAGTCTATCAAAAAGGTACAAAGGGATAAGTTCATGGCCTCCGCTAAGAACTACTCAAAAGAAATGCATAAGATTCCTTAAGTAAGGAGGTCCTATCACTATTTCTGAGATGGAATAGATCATTAACGGAGCGCATGTTGAGGATTCCTGGCACCTGTATCTATATTATAAAATGATGCAGTGCAAAATGATGTAAGTATATAAAATGTACGATATGTAAAATAGCTGCATAGAAAATACTCAAGAAATACTCAATCACAAGAATGAAACTCAACTCAACTTTGTAACACATGCAAGTTTTAAGAATAAAACAATGCTTTGACATTAGACTCAAGAATATGTAACTCATGCCAAATCAAACCAATCAATATGTGAGAGTTTTTCTAACTGATAACCATCACCTATGAGCGAGTGATGATACAATGAACTGATGCCATTGTCACATCCATCCAATACCTTGGTAGGGTAAAGGACATCGCTATCAATGGATCCAATAAAACCTCTATAAGGACTTTAGAGGTATGACCCTTTTCTTATCCTATACCGATGACATAATTTTTGGAGTTTGAGATTGCATTCTTATCTAATTCGATGCTAATACTTCTATAAAGATCAAATTTGCTTTCTCATATCTATCAAGTGAGTAAATTACTCAAAAGCATCTCGTCTATTCTGATTGGACTCTCATCAGTTCAATTTCATCTCAATCATCAAATTCTTCTTTTAAAACAAAATGAATATACTTTCAAACTCTTTCAAAACCCATCAAAATCCTTTCTTCAAACATCATGTGTTTTCATTTAAAATATGCTTCAAAAGTTATTCACATCTCATCAAGACCCTTTCTCAAATCATTGTTTATGCTAAAAAAAAATTCATGTTCATTTATATTCAGTAAGATATGTTCCAAATTGGTTAAAAATCATCTTTTCTCAATGCACACACAAATAAAATGTCAATCTCAATTCAAAATAATGCATAGTAAAAATCATGATCATTGACTCAATTTGGGGTCACGAGAACATAACCATGAACAACAATCTCAAGAATTAATGTATATGAATAACAATAGTCTCTATGCATAATTTAATAAGTCTTAAAGGGCAAAGAATTAACTCAATTCATGCATAAAATCAAATATAATCCTTAATTAGGGCTCATGTGGATGAAGACATGAACATGCATCTCAGTCAAATACTGAACTCATGAACATCATTAATACACGTTTAAATTTATAAAAAAAACTCAATACAGTAATAGACAATTCAAGAATCAATTCAAAGAACTTGGGAAATTCAAACTCAATCTCAACTCAAAACAATAGAAGTGAAAGGAGCACGTGGACGAACTCAGTCTAACGTTGTGTTAGCCTTACATATCTGGAATAAAGAATTACTGCATGAATTTTGAAAGTTGGGCTTGAACCCTAGCTTCTCCTTTTCTCCCAATCCATCGTTCTCGAAGTTTTTAGTGTTAAAGTGAGAAATATAGCCTTTAAGAACGGATATAAAGTTGAATTTTGTCTCAAAAAGAACGTGGGTCGAGTATAGGAGGGACGAAAAAAAGATCGAAATGCCCCTCATCAAAAACTGAAAAATGACATTGAGATTGAGCAAGTCCGCAATGCAGACTTGTTTCATTTTGTTTATTTTCTTCCAAAATACATTAAACACACATATTTTATGAACAAAAGGGTAATCACACTCCTGAAATGTATTTTATGAACAAAAAAGTAAATCGCACTCATAAAGAGCATTCTATAAATAAAAATGTAAAATGAATTATGTTGGACAAGTCCGCATAATTAAACAAACAGACCTGTCGCATGCTCTTCTAATTAAGCAATTTTGCCTCAAAATATTATTTTTTGAATCCCTTGGTTAAAAATTTCACCAAAATTATTTATATACTTATTTTTGAATCCCTTTTAATATTTCAATCCAATTTTAGCTAAAAAAAACTTGAAATGTTACATCTATGTCTTGTTGAAGTGAAGAGCATACATTCTTGAAATTTTTTATTTTAGACTTGTCATATGATTAACATTTTACCTAGACAAAAATTCAAGCATCTCACTTTATTCAACAAGTTGTTTAGAGAACTGATAGAGCCAATTTCAACCTGTTAATCATTACTCACCTTTTCATTTTAATAGAATGGTTCATAGTAAGAAAATTAAAATTCTTAATCTTCAAGTGTCATGGTTCGTCCGGAAACAATCGCGCTATATTTATTTTTAAACATAGAGTTAGGCTGCGTACATCCAACCCCCCTTATCCCGCAATGGACGGGAGCGTTTGAGGTATTAAGGTAATATTATTATTGTTGTATATACTTAATATTATGAACTAAAATAATTACTAATTTTAAAATTGTGATCAAATATAGACCTTTTTCACTCTAAATACCCTAAAATTGCTCGACTCAAATTTTATTAATATTGTTGTTGCTTCATTATTTCTTGACTTTAATACCACTTTATTAGCACTCATAAAAGCTAAGACTAGACAATAAACATGTAAGAGGAAACTCGGATTCTAGGAAACTAAAAACATGGCAAACAACAACCCTTAACTACTCCACTTATGAATAAAGAAATTAAAAAATAAATAAAATTAATTACTGTTTGTATTTCAAAATAAGTGAATTGTTGGATCATATCACATATATTAAGAAAAAAAGTCAAAATTAATCATGTTTTTTCATTTTTTACCCTTTTCAAAATTCAAATACTCATTTAATACATCATTTATTTTTAATACAAAATTCAATCTTGGAAACTCAATTAATGAACGACAAAATTGAAAAATTCTTTTAACATATCCCTTGAAAAGAAAATAATTCAGTTATTTTGAAAACTCAAAAATCCCCTAACAATTCACATATTTTGAAATAGATGGAGTAATATTTTTCAAACAAATAATACTCCATTGATTTTAAATAATTTGAGATAATTACAAATAATTTTGCATATAGCCATTCAAAAATACCTTAATTATGCTCCATAATTATAGTTCGGATAATTGCTTTTTGTAACTATAATTATTGCAGTACTTCTATAATATGCGCAACATTTGTAGATGTTTGTATAGTTCAATAAACAATTCATATAATATTTATATATTTCAATATATAATTCGTGCACAATATTTGTATAATTCATTGTACAAGTCATATATTTTGCCATACAGTTTGATTCACACATAAATTTTATATAATAGCGTACAATGTTTGTATAAATCACGCAAATCATACAAAACTCAAACTGTAATTACAGATAAATATTTACTGTAAATCGTAATTAATTCAAATTATACTTATATTAACTAATTAACTAATATATATTTATTTATTCACGTAATTTTCTTAAAAAAAAGATTACGACAAATAATTTGAAATGAGGACAATGGTTATGGGCTTAATTGGGGATTTTGTTGGGCAGACAAAAAGACAACTCATTAAGCACTATGGCAAACTAATGACTTGATTAATCAATTAATGTGTACTCTCCTTTGCTAGTTTTGAGGAAAGCCCTTGTTTCTTGCACCCTTATGCTTTAACCCATAGATGATCTTGGAATTTGAAAATCTTGACACAAAATAGAACAAAAAAAGACCCTTATAATATTGAAATTTGTACATTATCTAATGTAACATATTGGAATTTAATTTTATTTTTGGGTATTTGTCTCCAATTAAGCCGGTGATTAGTGAAGTTTGTTTCTCCGTTACATATCATTTCATAATGTATCGTTTATTCTATATCGTAGAGTAGTAATAATTTGATGAGTATAATTTTCTGATTGATTGAATCATTTTTCTTCATTCCATAAGACCACACATAAGAAATATGAAGAATAAGCTTACAATATTACGAAAAAAATGTATGGTATGTAGCTATTTGATGTTTAAATATTGCATATGTATGCCTTATATTATATGTTTATTTAAAGAATTTTGGCGTAAAAATAATTTTTCATCTTCTACATCGACTATATTTAATCATTTAAATTTTCGAGTCAAAGGGTTTACCTCATAGAAAACTGTCTACTCTCTCACAACATATTTAGTTTATCTTGAAGCAAAATTTTGCCTTAGATGGGCCATTATTACTTGACTTAAAAAGGCGTTTGCACGACTAATTTATCTAGTTAAATAGTAAGAGCAAGATGATTACATAAAATGACATTTAGTTTCTTTTGTTATGTAACAACAAAGTTAATATGATTAGATTTAAGTAACCATCAAAATAGATACTATATTGAAAATAGTAATGTTGTAACTTTTTAGAATAGATAAGAACATATTAATTAACCACATGTAATACTCATGCCATTATACAAATGATAATAATATAGTGCATCATTTTTTTTAATCTTTTCTCAAAAACGTTCAAAATTGAATTTGAAAGGTTAAACCTAATTCTACAACAACAACAACATTACTCCATTGCCTCAAAGAGACATTGTGGGGTAAGGAGGGATCGGATGTACGCAGCCTGACCCTTATGTTTAAAACATAGATCGACTGTTTTCGGATGATCCATGATGAGCATCGAAAGTTGCATTGACTAACTGCTACTTCACAATTGAAAGAATCACAGACAGTTTAAAGAGACATTTTGCTTTATTCCATCATATCACAAAGCCAAAAAATAGTAAATCTTTAGCTCCATCCGGTTGTGAAAATGGTTAAACCTAATTCTAAAGACAAAATAATGTGGCGCCATTACGATTAACAAGATGCTTAACGATTTAATAATCATGATGATCATAATTTACAATAGTTAATTAGTGGCGCATAACTGTTTTAACTAATATGTAGTTTTAGGGTGTGTTTGGTTTGAAGAAAAATGTCTTTTCATAAAAAAAGTCCTCAAATTTGTAATTTTAGTTTCTAACACCAAGCATATAATAGATTTCTGCCATATTTGCTCTTAATTTATAATAGGAAAAATTTGTTGAATATTCGAGAACATGTTGTTTTTAACGAAATATTCTAAAAAATTGATCTTGATTTGTATTTAAATTCAATATATTTTGAGCTTGATTTTAAATTTTGTGGTGTTGATATTGATTTGCTTGAATGCTTGAATACTTGAACTTTGTATCTGATCTATGAGCTCTTTCTAGCATCTTATCAGAATTTTGGTGTGATTTTTGAATTATGAGAACTTCTGTATATAGTTTTACAGTAGACGAGTTACTTTGAGAATGGGTTCCCCATCAACCAATAAAATTTAAGTGACATGAAGGAGGTGGAGTGACAGAAACAAATTTCTTTCGACCATGTATTTAAATGACATGATGTTATTTGATTATTCGGAATACGTCACTTGTACATATAACACATTTTCATTGACTTTTGATTGGAATAGAAATGTCATATCCTTTTGACACATGCATGAGTCTATTGACTTTTTTATTTGACCTTAGCATACTACATCATTTGACACGTTGCAACAAAATGAACCTTTAGGATGAAATGATATTAGACTTAACAAAGTGGACTTATCATTTGTAATTCAGTTTAATGATATTGAACTTTTAATTAAACTTCCATTTATCATACTTAAATAATTAATTCAATTATATTAATTCGTGAAATAATATATTTTAAATATGTCAAATTCCAAAAAGAAAACATTTCTCTAACCAAAAATAAAAAATTCTTACCAACAGAGTTTTTTCTTTTGCAAGTGAAGTGATTTTACATGTCAAAAGTGCACCACTAAACTTCTTGCACATGCTTCAATATTATCAACGTTATTAGCAACAACCTTTTTACAATTAAAAAAGAGAGAGTCATATTTATACCTCTAGTGTCAAGTATTATTTGTTTTTACCTTCAAATACTTTCCATCAATCTCGCATAGCTAAAAATTTACTATTTTTTGGCTTTGCGATATGATGGAATAAAGCAAAATGACTTTTTAAACTATTTGCACTTCTTTCAATTGTGAAGTAGCAGTTAGTCAATGCAACTTTCGACGCTCATCATGGGTCATCCGGGAACAATCGCACTATGCTTTTAAACATAGGGGTCAGACTGCATACATCCAACCCCTCTTACCCTGCAATGGGGTAATGTTGTTGTTGTTGTTGTTTTAATATTTGAACACGTGTAACCTAAATAAAATTATCTCATCCATTATAATGTGTACTAATTCTTATATGTGATTTTGCTAATATTTAAAAATTAAATGTATAACTCATACTTTTTAGAAAAAGAATATTTAAATTTTAAATATTTTTTGTAACGTATGATCAAGCACAATTTCAACTCTAATTCCAACTTTGAAAATTTTAAATAAAAATAATACTTGATTTTTATGATCAAACGTCTAACAAGTTTCTGACTAAATTTTTTTCTTTACTTTCATATTTTTTTTTAAAAAAATAATATTTAAATTTTGAATATTCTCAAACATAATTTCACTCCATTCCTAACTTCAAATTTTTTTAAATAAACTAAATAATACTTGATTTTTATGGTCAAACGCCTCACAAATGCCTGACTAATTTCTTTTTCTTTTTCTAAGCTTTAATAAGCCTTTCTTTTTCTTTTTTTTCCCTTTGCCTTTGGCCTTCTACACGAACGGTTTCTGAATTTACACATAGGAATCTACCAAATTTAAAAAGGAAATAAATCACAAAAGTTGATGTTTAATTATCTCTAACAAGAGTTTATTGTCTACTAAGAAATATCTTTACAAAAATCAGAATTCGAGTTCTGAAAATGAAAAATTATTTAATGAGAGAATGATTTTTTTTGTGAGTTTTACGAAGCGTGAATCTAAATTCATCGATGTTTCAATATGTTTAAATAATTGAAATGACAAATCACCACCCTTGAAATTTTTTTGATATAGATATAATGAAATAAAATAAAATGACTTTTTAAATTGTTTTCACTTCGTTCAATTGTGAAGTAACAGTTACTCAATGTAACTTTTGACGCTCATCATGGGTCATTCGGAAACAGTCGTTCTATGTCTTAAACATAGGGGTCAGGCTGTATACATCTGACCACCTTACCCCGCAATGGGCGGGAGCCTTTGAGGCAATGGGATAATGTTGTTTGTTGGTAAAAGGATTAGCAATTTTTTTATTTCTTAATGACAGAAATAATTCATAACTAAATTTTTTTTTTCTAGTGATACGAAGAGACTATATTTGTTTAGATTTTTTGTCAAAAATAAAAAAAGAAGTTTGACAAATAACTTATTTTTTGTCAGAATTCTGGCTCGACTCAAAGGTTATGTCATAATAGATCCAAACACATGACAAAGGATTTCTGATAAGTAAGAACTTTTTATTTTAAAAAAATAATTAAAATTTAATAAAAGAAAAAACCTTTGGTAGTCATAAAATTATCTCACATGCAAAGGATCCAATGAACTGACTTCTTACATATGTAAACCATAATTGTTGTTTCCCCCTTAATTTTTTTTTTTTTAAAATTATATATAATTTCTTACCAATTTTATTCATCTAATCCTTTGAAATAATTAAAATTATAATTAATTTTATTTAATAATTCTTTTTCATTAATAATAAAATCATACTCCAGATATACCAAATTTCTTCTAAGAACTCTCTTCTTTTATATGAAAAAAAAAATCTTTTTTACAAATACTATTTACTCAATATTATTTTTTTTTAAAAAAAATCTATAATCTATTATTGCTAAAAAAGAAAGAACCCTTTAAATTTGGAGAACTAAGGCGCTTGTCTTTTTTTTTTTCTAATCCTATCGAGCAGCCTCTACTATCAAAACATGTGGTGTGCTGATATAGCTGCTACTCACTTAATCAGATGTCTCATGTTTGAACCCTATATGATACGAATCTAAAACAATCAAAAATTCATAATAATTCCAATTAACAAATTAAAACAATAGTTAAAATGAAACACGAAAAATATATTTAAGATAGTCAAAGGTCAAAGATGTATAAGAGGATGAATAAGCATTTGAGGCACACGAGGGGAGATCTATATATCTCTGATAAAGCTTACTCACTTTGGTCCGTTCAAAAAACCTTATTCTTATTGTATTACTTTCTTACACATGGGGTGTTGGGGTAGGGGAGGGTTGGGGGTAGGGGGGTGGGGGGTTCTT
>JAOTQR010000097.1:2215487-2229763 GCA_025774065.1 Solanum ossicruentum | reverse complement strand
CTTGGTGTGTTCCTTAGGCATGGAGCTCTTCTTGGCGGCACGATGGGGTTCTTTTTTTTTTTAACTATTATTTAATTAAAAAAATAATAGCTTTCTTGGTCCTATATATATGAAATAAATCCTCTTGTAGGCGGTGCACAACATAAATAAGAAAGACCAAGTAAAAGAACAATACATTTTATTTGAAATATAAAAAAAATATGAAAAAATTACTTAAGTAGATCTATTTTAATAAATAATTATTGATTTTAGTAATACATTTTATTTATTATCATTTATAGCAATATATAACAATACTATGATAAATATGCACTTGTATTAAAAGTGTATTATGCATTCAATATAAATATGTTATAACTATTTAGTGATAATAATTTTTTATTGCTATAAATGGTAAATATTTTCTTAATCTAGTATATATATGTAAGTTTTCATAAACATTGTTGAAAAAAGATTGATTTTGGGCCTAATTCAAAACTCATCGATATTCTAACCCTCTCCGCTTCATCTTCATGTTGAGGGTTGGACATCTTAAGTGTGGACAAGATGAGACGAGGTCTAATATTGAATTAAAATGAATTCAGATAGATTTAGTTCTAATATCATGATAATGAGAGAGAAATTTTTAAAAAATGACTATAGTTTGAGATTAGTTTGAGGTCTATAGTTATAGTTGATTAGAATTCATAGTTATATGTTAGAAGTATGAGAGAGGCAAGCGAGAATAGGAACGGGGGAAGGGGTAGGGAAGCAAGCGAGTTTTGGGAGAGAGGTTGAATACATGTTGTGTTTGTTGTATCAGATTATATCATAAATATAATTGATTTGTATCAAAAACTATTGTATATAGCTGTAATATGTTAGAAGGAAGAGAGGGGCAAATGAGATTGGGAGAGGGAGGAGAGAGGCGAGTGAACCTATATTTGGCCGAATACTATTGACACAAAATACATTTGACCGAAGGGATGAATATATGTCGTCATTCTTTGTATCAAGTTGCAACATGAATACAATTGATTATATCATCAAATATAATTATATCAAGTGTATTTAATGTTTACAATTTATATCAACAAATACAATTGGCAGAACACAAATTTGTTATAATACACGTGATATAGAATACAAATATAGTGCGAGAGCTAGAGAGGGAAAGAGGAAACAGAAATTTCCTATAAAACCCTAGTTTAGCTTTGAATCATAATTCTTTTAAACTATGATTGTGTATAATAAGTACATATAACATATTTGTCATTTGAATTCTCTTTCTAGATTAAGGAGCCGCTATCGATTTAGACAATTGAGAAGAAATCATTTGATGTATTTTGTCTCCGTTAGGTGATCTCCTTGCCCATGCTTTTCACCCACTTCAATGACCATCAAGTCCCATCCTGTGTTGTGATCGAAATATTTTCCTTTTGATATAATGATCAATAATACATTAGAACTATCATTTTTATCAAGCTTTTTCTTTTTCAATCTGAACCATTACCATCTATGTATTTAACACATATAGTTAAGTGGATGACGATAGTTCAGGTCGAAAAAAGAACAACTAATAATTGACCTAATCAACTTTGAGGCATGTTTCAATACATGAACAATGTTAATTCAAATAGCAAAAGAGAAAAATTAATAGTTGAGTATACAACTCGCGAAAAAAAAAAAAAGATAGTTCTAAATTTTACATTAACTCTTTCCTTTTTGGCAAGTACTAAATGCATATTACATGTTGTCTTTAACAAGCAAATATTATTCACAATTGCCTGAACCAATTTTATTGTTTATCTACAGGGTTGAGATACATGGCACATCTGAGTACAAGAACACACAATAAACATGGAAGATAATGAGCTTCAACATGACAAAAATCAGCGTTTTTGCGCGGAAAAAATGATAAAACTGCCCTGAACTTTACTGGTGTAGTTGATGAGACCACAAGTTGTCACCAAGTCTTCAATCTCCTCTTGAGTAAAAAAGCTGTACATTTGTGTAGCACTCTGCGATCAAACGGAAACTTATTTTCATATCTTTTTGACAGAAACAATTAACTATCATGTACTAGCCCTTCTCCAATATCATCTTATTTTTCCGCTTTCTTTCATGTTGGTGGTAAAGAATGGCTAGAGGATTATATCGGTGTTCAGTTAGTGTCAACAGTTTCTAACATGCGCAAGTAAGTACTCTAGCAGGAACCAGTGGTGCAGTCAGTATTTTCAGTAAGAGATTCAAAATATGAAAAAGTAAGCAAACGAAGAAAGCAAGAAGGGGTTTAATATCTACTATATCTACATAAAAAATAATTTTAACCACATGTAAACTCAGCCATGGACGGGGAAGAAGTTCAAGAATTCGTAACTAGTTTGTATTCATCGACCACTATAATCAATCAATTAAAACGAAGTAAATTATAGTATATATCAGACGGAAAATGAAGTTTACCTGCTGCAAAGCCCTCAATATCGGAGGAGCTGAAGGATTAACTCGAAGAAATGTAGTGCCAACATATACACCCCCACTACGCAAAATCCGGTTAATTTCAGCAATCTGACAGACAAACAGACGGTATCATTAGTTCAAAGCTCAACTTTGTTCAAAGATTTTGGGAATACCATAAAATCATTAGACTTCAGTAAGCAGCAAAAAAGTAAGATTAAAACTGAGACCTGATATGAAATTTCGACGTTACAACCAAAAATCGCACGGCAATAAGGGTCAACCAGCTCATCAAGAATAAGATACTGATGTCACTTTATCATTTTTTATGTCCATATATTTGTTACTCATGGTTATTATTATTAGTCTTGGACTAAACATGTATATTTGTATTGTTTTCTCCATTTCAGCATTTTCGTATTAAAGCCCACGCTTTATTTGCACTTAAGGCCCCAATGGATATTAGAGATCCTTTGCGCTTTACATTTTTATATTACAGCTTCAACTGAAATAGATATACCAGTTAAATCCCAATTCAGATGGTTCAGTCACCATAAAGTCGATCCCAAGATGAAAAAAAGGCACAACGAGTAAAAGTCATATCAATTTCACAAGGACCTACATATATATTTTAAACTTATTTTTCACTTTCATTTCATTCGATGATATGAGCTTAAATAGAAAATGGAGATTCATATAACTGACCCCAACTTGTATGGGACTGAAGTTTAATTATTGTTTTGGAATAGAATGGACCAGAATGAGCGGAATGGATATAGAGGATTGATATAGCTGAATTTGACTAGTTCGAGATTGAACAGTCGTTCATTGATTAAGTCAAAGATGATTTTTGAACAACTTACGGCATTGGATGGAGACGGCCAGCAATGCAAAGCAGCACCTGCATGTACAGCATCAACCGATCCAGAAAAGAAAGGTAATCTGGATACATCTGCCCTTACAAGAGCTAGATTGCTGCAATTTTTTGCAGAAAAAGTCAATTGTATCTTTTTTTGAAAGGCGATTCTGATTTAACGACGACGGAATATATTTCAATGACCTCATATCTTATAGGCAGCAAAGATCACTTACGAGTTACAGATACTTTCATCCATCTTGATGAAATCATAACACTGGCGAAGCATGTTTTCAGAAAAGTCAAGTGCAATGACTCTTGAATAGACCTCAGATTTGGCAAATTTCCGGGAAAATAATCCGCTGCCACAGCTAACATCTACAAGAACTCCACCTTCAGCCCCTTTAAAGTACTCTTGAGCCATATTAAACTGCATAAATTTTTAAAAAAAAAAACAATCATAAGCTTAGTGACTGTAACACGTCAAGATGGAATTTTTTCAAAATATACGGAAATAGAGTAACTTATAATATAGCTAGCTAGTCCTTCAAAACTTACAACAATATACCAATGAAATCCCATAAGTAGAGTCTAGGGAGAGTAGAGTGTATGCAGATCATGTCCCTATCTCGTGAAGGTAAAGAGGTTGTTTACGTAGGAGTAGCAACTAGGACTGATGTGACCAAACACAGCAATAATTTTTACTCCACCTGATTGTTTGCCTAAATTCTAGTTCGATCCATCCCAAAAACCTTTGAAGCTTTCTTCTATAGACATGCCATGTCATTATGAGATAAATAGGAGTTGACTTGGTGGCCAATACCTTAAACCTCCCGTGCCTGACGTGTCCCCAGTGAAATGGCATTTTAGTTGAGCATATCATGTTCTGTTTTGTAAATCCCCTGATATACTCCAACTTGGAGAAATTAATGGATAGGTGACAAACTCTTTTATATTGTTGTAGTTATTTTCCTTTCATCCTGCTTTGATTACACTTGTTTTGAGTCGATGTTCTATTGGAAATAACCTCTTTACCCTGCAAAGGTAGGGTAAGGTTTGCGTACGTCTTTCCCTCCCCAGACTCCACTTGTGGGATTATACCGGTAATGTTGTTGTTGTTGTTAGTTGTGACAACCTCTTTTATACTAACTCCGTCCCAATTTACTCAAAGGTGTTTGACTGGGATGGAGCTTAAGAATGAAAGGCGACTTTTGAAACTTGTGCTATAAAATAGGCTATAGATAGTTGTGGGGCTAGAAATCATCTCATTAAAGGTAAAATGAAAAATATAAAGTTAAATTGTTACTATATATAAAAACGTATTATTCTTTTTAGGACCGACCAAAAAGGATAGAATGTCACGTAAATTGGTACCGGGGAAGTATGGAGGAAGGTCAATGTTTTGTTATCAAACCCATAAAACTATTAACATAAATCTAACCAGAGCAATAAAAAGTTTTACCTCTTCATCAGGACCAGGAAAACCACCTTGGATAAAAGATTGACGCCAGCCTCTCTCATACAAGAATGAAACAACCGGACTCCTTAGAAAGGCAACAGCACCACCAATTAGAAATAAAATGTCGAAAATATAAAAACATTAGACAAGTTCTGAAGGTTCTCTATTACAAGCTTTTACTAGATCTATTAGGAGTCCAATAAAAAGCAGGAGGGAAAAAACGGCATGAAAATATATGAAGAAAATTCTTAGCTTTTCAACTGGAAAATAACTCAAACGAAAATGGATGAAAAGATTAGTCTAACAAGGAGAAAAAACCACCAGTTTGAAGCAAGAATAAGGAGATACACCGTTTCTCTTTGCACCTAAAATCTTCCTTTGCAAAATCCTGGTTTGTTTGCTTTCACGTTGATTCATTACCTTGTTTTATCAAACTACATCCACCAAGTATCTTAAGCCTAGTTTACTGTAACACGAAAGGTGAATGTGGAAAACGATTGCAAGGTACCATGGACAAAAATCTTACTCCCATCCCTGGTCAAAAGTCATTTGAGGTTGTGGAGATCAGCGCACGGAGCAGAAAATACATCAGCAGTTTGTCTATCGACAGATACAAAAAAAACTGAAGAAGTTTATCCCCAAATAACTTATGCGAACCACTGGTTACGCTAACTTAATTTTATTCCTTTTCTCCTAATGAATTGATATTTAGCCCACATGGGCTACATTGTTTCCGTTTCATAGTTTCCACTTCAGTTGTGATTTTAGGATTACAGGATTATGATTTCGAGCATTAAATATAAATGTTTAACATTATTAAGGCTCATGGCTAAAAAAGGGATAGCTATTGAGTATGTAAAAGAAGTAAAGCTACAGCCCAATACAAGTAGCTATGAAAACATGTTGAGCGCATCCCCTCACTTAATGTGCACTTCAGTCTCGTCATCGAGGTTCTAAGGCATACTTTTCCTTGCCACGACACTAAACAACTGATATTTCACTTTATCGTAAAAAATGTTTCAATTCCTTTGTTCATATATTTGTCATTCACGCTTATAATCATTAGTCTTGGACTAGACATTTTTTATTTGTATTTTTTTCTCCCTTTGTGTCTTTTTTCATTAAAGCCCACATTTTGGTTGCGATTAAATTTCCAACAGACGTTAGAGCTTTTTTCCCCCATTTTTTGCTTTTGATAACACAGACTCAAGCATAGAGATGAAACTTGAAACAGCGCTATGATACCTGAATAGCTCAGTCCCAGTTGGCTTGGACTCGCTGTATTCTTTTGTTCCGGAAGTAACAGTGAGATCAAGGTAGATATTTTTGCTTGAATATGACTTGCTACATTTTCTGCATTTGAAGCCCGATCTGTAGATTGCAGGTCTGCAAGTTTTAAGTTCAAAGTTAGACAGCAACTAGTCCACACCTCGACTCGCTGTAACTATGCATTTTCTATCTGAAAGATTAAACCTTACACGTTAAAGCCTGAAGGGCCTTTTCTTATAAGTGGTTCAAAACAAATAGGGCAAGCAAATAATTCAGCTTCTGTAGCATCCTGAGCTGGACTTTTCAATTCCTGAACAAGATGAGAAAATATTATACGTAAACTGAAAAAAAGAGGTTATGCATCACTTAAGTACATTAAGTCTTAAACTTCAAGGGAATGAACAAAGCCGATAATGAAAGAAAGAAATTCTGTAGCAAAAAAATCATGATTGTAACATTTGATCATGATCTATGCATCAACAAAGAGCAAAGACATATACATACGACTGGATTTCTTGATTTACTAAGAGTTCATCCATAAAACAAGATAAATATTTCAATGTAATTGTTTATATGCATTTCAATTTAACATTACTCGGCATCCAATTGGATTCAACACACTCATCATAAGAACTTAGTTACCAAATTGAAATGATAGTTACGATTAACATGAGCCCAAAGTCTATCATAAGCAGCCTCTCTACCTCTCAAGATAGGGGCAAGGTCTGCGTACACTCTACCCTCTCAAACCCCACGTCAGAGTTTACATTAGGTATGTTGTTGTCATTACGATTAGCTAACAATTTCATGAATGAAGCAAGCAACAAGCCAAAATATATTTTGTACATCATCAGTCTATGGTCCGACAACTTAAGTAGAAGAGTAAAACCAAAAAGTTTAAAGAATTAGAGTGCAAAAACACACCTAAAGTATCACTTTTTTCGCTAGTTTCACACCCCAACTATCTCAATTGTTCCGTTTTTCTACCTGAACTATCACCACCTATATATTAAAGCACACCTCCAAACCGATTAAACCAGCTATCAGTTGTTCCTTTTTCCTACCTGAACTATCGTTATCTACTCAACTACGCGTGTTTTAATACACAAATATTGATACTTAAGGTAGAAAAAGAGAGCAACTGCTCAGTTGAAATATGAAACTCGCGAAAAGAAATGATTTTTGACCATTATCTCAAAATTAAACAAGAACCCCACAAAAACAACAAACACCAATATAACATCTTATGCTCAAAAAAAGACTCATATTGATAAACTCAAGTTCCAATTTTGGGTTACATGAACATTAAAATAAAATCATCATCAACAACAACAATATACCCACTGAAATCGCTTGACCCACAAGCGGAGACCTTACCACTACCTCTCAAACAGCAAAATACAATCAGTACTGTGAAAAGAAACAAAAAAAGTTGCAAACTTTCCCAATTTTTCAAGAATTACCGATTCCACAGCAACAGCAGGGCTAACCCTGATTCTTGAAGTGACCGCATTTGAGGAAAACCTTGCAGGAACACGAATTCTTGAATTTAAGGAAACTTCATGATGTTTTGGAACTACAGAACGATGTTGATTCAAAGAAAATGAAGCTGAAGCTGCAGCAGAAGTAGCCATTGATGATGACCTTCAGCTAAAACTGATGAGGGCTTTCTTGTATTTTCACCCTTTGATTGGATAATCTGCGAGTGTAGAGATGATTTTCATTCATTTTTGTAGTTTAAGCTCTTTTATTTTAAAATTTTATTTTAAAATATCAGATTAATTTAATCTAATTTAATTTTGAAAATTAGTTAAATTGAATTGAAAAAAAATACAATATAACTATTAAAATGGGACGAAGGGAGTACTTAATTTTGTTAAAATACATAAACATGTCTTCTTAACATGACGTTAGTTATCGTCTACGCTCTCCAACTTTAAGTGTGTGTGTAAGTAGTAAATTTATAGAAAATTAAAAATATATACACACATCCTACGTGACAATTCATATGAGGCATTCGAACAGATTTATTTACAAAGTAAAGATCATTTTTGGTATACAAATCGTTTTTGTTGACTTTCACAATTCTCTAATAAATGAACGATATTTCTCTAATATAGTCTTCATATGTTTATTTTATGTTTCAAAATAATTTTGTTAATTATCATGAAGCAATGACGTTTTAACTAAAAAACTGATTAAGTTTATTAAATGTTTTCTGTTTAGTTAGGTAAACTACCTTGTTTAGTATTAATACTAGTTTAAGAAATTGTGATTCTTTTTTATTGTATATGAAATATAAGATATTAGAATTGATTTGTATTCTCATGATAGCTTTACGTCATTGCATTATTTATACTTGTAAAATCATGTTATAAATTTTCTTTTCTATTAGTTTCTTCAAACATCTTTTTGATCAAAACTTTAAAGATCCATGAGCAATCTGCATACAATAGACCCGTATGGTCAGGCCTCCCCGGACCCTGCGCATAGCGGAAGTTTTAGTGCACCGAGCTTGTCCATCTCATCACGCTCGGTGTTATTTTGTCCCACTTTCAAGGTAAGATAAATTAGTCCAAGAATTATAATCTCGGAATAACTAAGTCCAAGGATTATGACATGAACTTATATACTACTTTAATGTACAGTTACACTGTCTTTACACCAGCAGTGTATTATTCACAAGAAAGAATGTTCATTTAACAGAGGGAATCAACTTTTATGTACTGTATTTACTATTTTTTACAGGGTTGAGATAGACTGCACGTCGAAATGAGTGCAATCATATACCAAAACGAGGAACATAACGTTTATACCAGCCGAAAGATCACTGTTTTTGCGCGGAAAACATGATAAAAGAGCTCTGAACTTTACTGGTATAGTTGATGAGACCACAGCTTGTCACCAAGTCTTTAATCTCCTCTTGAGTAAAATAGTTGTAAGTCCGTGTAGCACTCTGCGATGAAATAGGAAATTTACGTTCATATCTGACAAGAACGATTATCTATCTATCTATCAGATACGAGCCTTCTTTCTGATGTCCTCATGACCATAGGTTTTTTCGTGGCTTTCTTTCATGTTGATGGTTAGACTGGCTAGACGACTATATTGGCGTTCTTCAGTTAGTGTCCAAGAAATTTATGCTGTCTCAGGTGTTGGCAACTATTCTTTCACCACTATTATCGATCAATTTCATGTGACGATAAAATGGAGAAAATTTAATCACGAGATGGAAAATGAAATTTACCTGTTCCAAAGCTCTAAATATCGTAGGAGCTGAAGGATTGACTCGAAGAAATGTTGTACCAACAAATACACCTCCACTACGCAAAATCCGGTTAATTTCAGCTATCTGGTGAACAAATAACAGCATCTTGATTGTCAACTCAACTTCATTCATTGAAATTCGAGAGTGCCATAATTCGTCAAACTTTAGCAAGCAGCAAAGAAATCAAATAAAACTATGCGGCAGCAGTTCAAATTATACAACAACATACCCAATGTAATCCCACAAGTGTCATCAGAATCGCAGCTTCCACTGAAATAGATTTACACTTATTTCCCAATTTACATGGCTAAGTCATAGTGAAGTCTACCTCGAGTTGGAAAACTGGCCCAAAGTGTAAGACTCATATTATCAATATTACAAGTACAAGGATCGACAAGCTATTGAAATCAATGTAGAATTAAATTAACTAACAGAAAATAAATTGGATTAAGACTCAGTTTTGGTTACACTTGTACTAAGTCTCACGCTTGCGTTAGACCCTTTCAGTGTGGTAAGAGACCTAAATATTAGTGTAAGAACAAGTGTTTGATCTAGAGAACCTCTAGTCTTAGAGAGCACGTAATTAACCTAAAGACAGATTACTAACCATTATCGGGGTGGAAGGCCGGATAGAGCAGAATGGAATATATAAAACTCATATGGCTAACCTTAACTAGTTTGGAACTGAAAAAATAGTGCACAATTAAGTCATGAAGTATATGATCATTTGCCTACGAAAGATTAAAATTTGAAAAACTTACAGCATTGGATGGAGATGGCCAACAATGCAAGGCAGCACCTGCATGCACAGCATCGATTGATCCAGAGGAAAAAGGTAATCTGGAAACATCTGCCCTTACGAGAGCTAGATTGCTGCAAATTTATATAGAAAGAGAAATTCAAAACTCTGGTCTAAAAAGACAATTGCAGAATAAGGAGATTTTAATGACTTGATATCCTATATTAGACAGAAAATCACTTACGAGCTTATGATACTCTCGTCATTCTTGATGAAATCATAACACTGGCGAAGCATGTTTTCAGAAAAGTCAAGTGCAATGACTTTTGAGTAGGCCCCAGATTTGGCAAATTTCCTGGAGAACAATCCACTACCGCAGCTAATGTCAACAAGAACACCACCTTCAACAACTTTAAAGTACTCTTGAGCCATCTTAAACTGCAGTTAATATCAAAAGGACAATCACGCAGCTGTGAGCCATCAGTGAACTATATCTAGCCATGAAACTTCGAATACAGGATAAATTGCAAGTTACACTCTTTTCCTTGATGTTATGGGAATATAGTCAAGGTGGTACTCCATGTAATGAAATCAATTGAGTTTGCATAATTACTTGAAAGTTTTCATTTTATGAGTACCATAGCTACATTCTCTTAATCTCTAAATTAGTCGAACTAAATGGAGGCAAAAGAAGAAAAAATAAAAGCTCTAAAGCTTTTGTCTATAGATATGACACAATCTTTGAGAGTAAAGGCACCAATTAAGTCGGGAACACCTTAAACCTCTCATGCTCAAATTTTCTCCAACATGGAAAAGTCAATGGGTAAGTAGCAACAATTACATATGTAGGAAGAATGAAAGAATATAGTTGCATATGTTGTTAATTGTATTTCGATTATCACATAATTTTGTTGTTGTTAATGTTTCTTTCTTGTGGACTTCACACTGCTTTCCTTGGGTTTAATGCACTTGAGCCGAGAGTCTTTCGGAAACCACCTCTCTACCTCCACGAGGTAGTGGTGAGATCTGCGTACACTCTATCCTCCCCAAACCTCACTAAGTGAGATTTCACTGGGTATGTTGTTGTTATAGTTGTTAATTATCCAACATTCCGACCCATAAAGCTACAAAGATACATCTAATCTGAGCAATCAAAAGATTTTACCTCTTCATCAGGACCAGGAAATCCACTTCGGTTAAAATTTTGACGCCAGCCTCTCTCATACAAGAATGAAACGATTGGACTCCTATGAAAGGGTAACAGCAGCAGCAATTAGAAATAAACATCTGGAAAATTGAAAAAAATAGATGACGCCTAAAAGTCCTTTATTACGAGATTTTAATTGATGCTTCAGGATTCCACCGAAAAAGATCAAGAAAATTTTCAGCACTTCATTTCGAGAGCTACTTACAGGAAAAAAAAAGAAATGCTTAATCCAACCGAACAAAGAAAGACACAAATTAAAGAAACCATTTCTTTACTTTACTTTGAACCGATAGTTGTAATAGAAAAAAGGGGTAAAAATCAAATCAAGGCAAGATTACCAACAAGAAGATTGTGAAAGCAACGAATCAATATAGCTAGGAAAAATTAACAAGTAGAGATTAAAGTTTAACTGTTGTTGCAACAATAATAGTCATGAATCTTTTTAATATGGTCACAGATTTGTATGTCATTGCCGAAAAAATGATATTTAAGGAACCTTGTAATTTTACACAACCTCTAATGAATCTAAAAGACAAATTACACAGTATTATAACGAGTCCAAATAGAGAAAATGGATGTAGAAGATTCATATAGTCAACCACAACTAGTTCAGGATTGAAATCTAGTTTATTGTAAGTTCATCAAAAACTTGTTTCTGTAAGTTTATCAGATGGTGATGCCAAATTGTTAGATAGTGGAGCCTGATAATATATTTAGCAGCTGTCGCGGTTCAATATCCAGATATCATTAATATATATGGCCCTATCGCCGTGGAGGTTACCCAATTAATTGGGTGTTACCACGAAAAAAGTCTCTCTCTCTTAAAAAAATTCTCTCTGCCTTCTCTCTAACTTCTCTCTAAAGAAGAACAAAAGTTCTTCCTTCATCATCTTCTTCTTCTTTAACAGATTTGCAAATTGTAATTGCCCAACAATTGGCGCCCACCGTGGGGTAAGAATCTGTGTAGATCTGTTTTTGGTGATGGAGAGCTCAAAGATTGGAATCGAAAAGTTCGATGGTTCTGATTTCAGTTTCTGGAAGATGTAGATCGAAGATTATCTGTATCAAAAGGATCTTCATGAACCCTTGTCAGGGGTGAAGCCAGAATCCATGAAAGAAGAAGATTGGAAGCTCAAAGATCGTCAGGCGCTGGGTTTGATTCGGTTGACTTTGTCCAGAAACGTGGCTTTCAACATAGTCAAGGAAAAGACAACAGCGAATCTGTTGAAGGCACTGGCGAATATGTACGAAAAACACTCTGAGATAAACAAGGTATACTTGGGCGTAGATTGTTTAATTTACAGATGTCGAAGGGTGGTTCTGTTGCAAATCATATAAATAATTTTAACATGATTGTTAGTCAACTGAATTCTGTGGAGATTAACTTCGATGATGAAGTTAAAGCGTTGATTTTGATGTCATCTTTACCCGAATCTTGGGATAGTGTTCTTGTTGCGATTAGCAGTTCTCGTGGATCTGAGAAACTAAAATTTGATGAAATCTGAGATGTAATTCTCAGCGAAAGTATTCGCAAGCGAGAAATTGGAGATTGATCGGGTAGTGCTCTCAGTGTTGACCAAAGGGGGAGAAGCAAATCGAAGGGACAAAACACACATGGCAGATCAAAGTCGAAGGCGCGTGGAAAATCTCCATATAAATCAAAAGTGATTTGTTGGAATTGTGGAGAGAAGGGTTATGTCAAAAATGAATGCAAGAAACCCAAGAAAAAGCAGAATCATAAATCTGGAGATGATAACGATTTTGTAAATTCAGCAGAAGACATTGGGGATGTATTAATCCTTAGTGTAGAAAGTCCACTCGAGTCCTGGATATTGGATTCGGGTGCATCCTTTCATTCGTCTCCAAGCAAGGAATTGTTTAGAAATTCCAAGTCTGGAAATTTCGAGAAAGTGTATCTTGCTGACAATAATTCTTTGGAGGTTCAAGGAAGAGGGGATGTTTGTATATATACTCCAGCCGGTAATTAGTGGACGTTGAAAGATGTCAGATATGTTCTTGAACTAAGAAAAAATTTGATCTCCATTGGTCAGTTGGATAGTACAGGTTATGACATGTTTATGGGAAAGGGCTCATGGAAGGTTGTGAAGGGTGCTATGGTTGTAGCACGTGGCATAAAATTTGGTACTTTAAACACTACTGCAGGGTGTATAAATGCAGTTGCTATTGCTTAGGGTACTTCCGATTCAAGTCTTTGGCATAATAGACTTGGACACATGAGCACAAAAGGAATGAAGATGCTGGTTACAAAGGGAGTTTTGGATGGACTGAAAGCTGTTGATATGGGACTTTGTGAGAGTTGTGCTATGGGTAAACAGAAACAAGTTAGCTTCACAAAGGTTGAAAGAGAACTGAGGAAAGCACCATTGGAAACGGTCCATACAGATGTTTGGGGACCATCTCCAGTCTCGTCAATTGGTGGATCCAGATTTTATGTTACCTTCATTGATGATTTCAGCAGGAAGGTATGGGTTTATTTTCTCAAGCAAAAATCAGATGTGTTTGCCATCTTCAAGAGGTGGAAGGCTGAAGTCGAAAATCAAACAAGGTTGAAAATTAAATGTCTGAGATCTGATAATGGTGGCGAGTATGACAAGTCAGAATTTAAGGCACTCTGTGCACCTGAGGGAATCAGAATGTTGCGAGCAGTTCCCGGGAAGGCGAGGCAGAATGGAGTTGCTGAGAGAATGAACAAAACATTGAATGAGCGTGCACGGAGTATGAGGATACATTCTGGAATGCCAAAGATGTTTTGGGCAGAAGCTGTGAACACTGCTGCATATTTGATTAACAGAGGACCATCTGTTCCTATGGGGTTCAAAATTCCAGAAGAAGTATGGACGAGAAAAGAAATCAAGTATTCTCACTTGAGGACTTTTGGTTGCTCGACTTATGTTCATGTTGATCCGGAGAAAAGAGACAAGCTTGATGCTAAGGCTGTGAGGTACTACTTCATAGGCTACGGTTCTGATATGTTTGGTTATAGGTTTTGGGATGATAAAAATAGAAAAATCCTAAGGCATT
>JAOTQR010000097.1:2177780-2193610 GCA_025774065.1 Solanum ossicruentum | reverse complement strand
ATATACTACATCACAATTCACAATCAACAATTAAGATCTATGTCAATTACTTTGGCAAACTTTTTTTTTTTTTGGGGGGGGGGGGGGGGGGGAACAAAATAAGATCCTATTCTTGACATTAACCAAAGGAGCCATGCAAAAATGTTTTACAAGAGTGGGGCAAATGGGACATTGCCATGTGAAATTGGTTCAAAAAACGTGTTGAGTGTATGGGGAAGACGTGTTTTTAGATAAGAAAAAAATGTTACTAGGAAATAATCAAAAAAAACCAAATCTATCATACAATTTTTTCCTTTTTTGAGTATGACATTATTGTTATTTTCTAATACTAATATGGCATGATTGTTCAAACAAAATATAACTTGTATGAAACAGTACCCAAGAAGTCATGAGGAATGTGAGATAATAGCCTTTCATCTAACAGTCCACAAGTTCTGGGACAATTGGTAACAGTTAGTTGTTACGCCATGCTGGCCAACCAAGCGCCATGTTGAAATTCAACCTTCACCTTTAATAGAGGGTTGTTATTTTTTTGAATGGATTCAATGAAAAATTGATTCGTCAATAATGTTTTTGATGAATATATATTACATCAAAAATTCTATACGTAAGTTGATTTGGTTCCATTTTATTCATGTACTAAATTAAACTAGTTTTGTCAAATTTTTAAATTCAGAAATCATGTCAAATCAATAAAAATCACTTTTTTTTAAATCTCGATCTTGTATTCATTTTCAAAAAATCATTATTTCGGAGTTGATTCAATCAAAAATTGACTTGTGGATAATGTTTTTTGATGAGTATATTACATCGAAAATCATTTTTTAAGTTGATTTGGTTTCGTTTTATTCATTTACAAAATCAAATTGACTATGCCAGGTGTTTAAATCTAGAAACCACTTCTTTGTGTACACACATATATCTTGTATCCATAATGAGAAAATCAAATATTTTCGGATGGATTCAGTAGAAATTGACTCATCGATAATATTTCTGATAGATATTCTGTTAAAAATTTTTAACGATAAATTGGAGTATATATGAGTAGGTCGAATTGGTTTGATTCGATTTTTTTTTCATTTATGAATCAAACTAACTACTCTTAAAACCAAGTCAAACCAACAAAACTTATTTTTTGGTCTCAATCTTTTTTTATTTTTGATTTGATTCGATTTTTTTCTTTTTAAAAAAAGGAAAACTCCACCAAGGTCTCAATGAAAAAAATACATAAATAACTAATGCTAGCATAGTATAATTGTCCAAACAAAATATATGCCGGACAAAATAAACAACATAAATCATTTTCGTCTATTTGGCATAACTATTTTATTAAATAGAACGTTTCAATTATTTAAAAAAGCCATAAATGTATATATCAATCAAAGAAAATGTTTAATTTGTTTTCATTGGTTAACAAATTTTATATACGATATGTTACTTATTACTTCCTCCCTTCCTTTTAGCTATTCTATTGCGCTTTTCAACCGTCAATTTGACTAATTTTTAAATTTTGTCTTTATTTTATTATTATTATTATTGTGTAAGAAAATTCTAGGAAATTTACCATTCCAAAAAATACTGAACTCTAGTCTAATATCTGCTCATATGTTGCTTAACGAGACAAAATATTATACAATAAATCACAAAATTTGACTTAAATTGTGGTCTATAAATATTTTTCATAAGAGTTTTAGTCTGTTTAAAAGAGATCTTTAAATTATAACTCAAAAAAATTATAAATTATAAAATAAATAATAAAATATTATTAACTACATAATAATATATCCTAAAAAAATATCGACCAAAATTTCACAAATTTTATCACAATTCACAAGCTATGAATTATGACATCCCATGAATGAATAATTAAGAACCCTTCTAGACAAGAATACAAAATTATGTTTTATAGCCATGCCCAAATTATTCCACTTTTAATATTATGGCTTCTCCATTATAATATATAGTCTCATATGCATTAAATACAAATCTATTTGAAATACCTACCTAAGTAATTATTTTGTGGACCTATATAACTCTGCATTTAATCATGCATGAGATGTTTTTTCTCTTCATGTGCAATTAATAATTATTCAACTTGCATTACCCATCCCTTCATTTATTTATTACTTTTTTTTTTAGTTTCTGGTCCTATATTTATTAATTTAAAAAAAGGTGTCCTTTTTGACTCTTCATCTCAAAATATTTATCATATTTTTCTATTTATATGTACAATTGTTGACACCTATTGCTTGTGTACGAAAGGTGATAGGTGTCTTGTAATATTAATCAAGATATATATAAGTCATTACTGATGATGATTTTGTTTTCAAGTTCTATGCACTTGGGTATCTTGTGTATTTTACGATTGTTGATAGCTATTGCTCGTGTACGAAAGGTGATAGGTGTCTTGTGATATTAATCGAGGTATATATAAGCCATGACTGATGATTTTGTTTTAAAGTTTTATGCACTTGGGTTTGGTAGCATGTATTTGTAATTATGATTATATAATTAAAGAAGGGATATTCACATTTAATTTATGTTGAAGTTGAAGGTAGCCTTTATTTAGTTATGTTATTGCTAGTACAAAAGAGAATTTAATTAAGTTAATAAACTCTTGATCTCATTTTAGTTGTCAGATATATTAAAAATAATAATCCTAAAATAGTTGTAAATTTAGATAATCAAGAAAAAATAAATTATTTTTTTCAATTTTGCTCTTAACATTAATTATTCTAGAATTAAGAGGCACATATATAGATAAAAATTTAATATTTATAAGGGATATATTAGTCAAACAACACTTCTAATTAATTCTTTTTTAAGAGTTGTATCAAATCTTATCGTAACAACTAAAATGAGACGGGTATTACTCTCTTCTTCTTGGTTGTCCATATTATTATAATATATAAAAATAATTGTTTCAAATTATTTATTAATTTTACATTTTAAGATAAAATTATTTTTTAATTCTTATTTTAGTCTTATGATGAATTCTGTTAAATTATCGTTGTGTATATAAAAATTAAATTTCAAAATATAATCCCAACATTTTATTTGACACATGAATGACAGAAATTAATGGACATTAATATATACACATTTTCAACTCTATTAATCAAATCTAAACAGCTGTGATATATATAGACACATAAAATACACATTTGGTTGGAGATCAACACAACAAACTCTATCTCTAATTTGATAGTTTTGGAAGTTAATTGACATAAAGTCGAAACAGTGGCGGAGCTAAAATTTCAAGTATGCATTCCATTGAATTAATAAGTTTATATAAACAAATATTTATGTTTAAAAAATTATTAATAACAATATATTCAGTGGAATCTGGCCATAAGTGGGTTTTAGGGAGGCAAAATGTACTCATAAAGATAGAAATGTTGTTTCCGAAATTTAAAAAATTATTAAATATGTATAAATATTAGATTAATTAAAATTCATTCATCATCGGTTAAAGTTATTATTTTAAAAATTTTTAAAACTCATAAAGTTAAAATTCTAACTTTACGTACCTTTGATCGATATGAAATATTATCGAAAGATTTTGTGGGTTCCATTTTGATTAAGAAGTTTGAACATCTCAACAGATTTTTAGTTTTTGAATGGATTATACAAGCCATATAATAAATAATAATGATATATATCAATGTTGATGAGTAAGGTAGGTACATTAGTAATTTATTTTTTTTTTTTAGAAAAAATATAATAAATAAAGTTTGGGTCTAATTTAAGATAAAATCTAATGTAAAAGATAGAAATTTGTCATAACAGATAACGAAATTATTTTTATCTTTCACGATTGATATTGGACTTCAATATTACTCATACGACTAATATTGAATATCTGAAATATGGACAATATAATATACAAGTCCAACATTTAAAAAATCAAGAATTGGAATTGAAAAGTTTTTTCCAAAGGTGTATGTATTACTTTTGTTGAATTGATAATTGCTTTTAACTCATTATTCCAATCAAATCACAATTATTAATTAATTCGTACTTATTAGAAGTACAATTTATTTTAAAGTTTATTTAATTTTCTCCAATTAAATTGGAGAAAATTAAAAAAATCAAATGGTTTTTCTGTCGGCTAATAGATTGTTCGACAAATACCCAAAATCATCTCAAGTCTGATCTTATTAAATCCAGCTTATTAGAAAATATCAGAAAAAAACTATTGTATATTTAAACTGAAAAATGTATAAAAATTAACTGTTCAGGCAAACAAATCTTTGAAATGATTTTTAAATGTTAATATCGCTTACGAGAAAAATTTTGTGTACATATCTCATTTTATGTGATACTTTTTTTTTAATTAGTGTAAATAAGAATATCACCTTACTCTAGTTGAAAACAATTTAACTTTGAATTTTTTTTCCCCTTGGTGTAATAATTCTCATCAGTACAAATATTTTAAAAATTATTTTAGTGAGTATTATAATAGAAATAATTTCATTCTAAAATTCAAATGTTATTCTTAATGAAATAAATCTCAATCAAACAAAAATTTAAAATTATTTTAAATTTTAATTTTTTAATTAAATAACGTATCAAATCAAAGAATATCATCAACTCAACGGAAGGAGTATATTATGAAATCATAGTTAACCTTAAAACCTTTCAATTTAAAGTTCAAATAACACCGACATACCAATATCGAGGCAAATTCTTTAATAATATACAAAGGCCAATTTTTTAAATTTTTACTCCACATTTATAATACAACTAATAGGTGAATGATTGTGAGTAATACTTGTATTAGGACGATAGACTATTTTAAGATTATGAATTATTAAAAACAAAAGTGAGTTTCTAGGAGGGAAAAAAACTATACTCTTTCTAAAATAATTGAATTTTTTAGATTTTTTCTAATGTTCAAAATAGTTGAATTGTTCAAAATTCAAAAATAATATTTAAAACTTTTTCCATATTTACCTTTTTATTTATTGAAGTTTTATATTTTTTAGGAGATAAATTACACTACATATTTATGATTTCACAAATATTAGTGGAAAGTATGGTGTAAATTTTATCTTTGAATGCTTTTCTTAATATGTGTATATTAGTTCAGAAATTCAATTAATATGAGACACAAAGAGTATCGTATAATTTTTTTTAGTACGTTCTTTCTCTCGAAATGTGTGTTAACTCGAAATATATTATACAACAAGCTGACCTTTTTGGTCATACCCTGGTTTTGTTAGAGCAAATTATCATATTGTCGTCGTACGTGGGACGTCTTTTGAAAATAATTATTTTATATATATTTTCACAAATTAATAGGAATAAAGTTCATTATCAATTACTTTACATTTGAGTCGTTAGTTTATATTTATTCTTTGTTTTTGAGCTGATAAATATGAGTCGAGGGTCTTTTTAAACAGTCATTTTATCTCTATGAGATAGTGATAACGTCTGCGTACATTTTACTCTTTCCAAATCTTATTTGTAAGATTTCATTGAGTATATTATTGTTGATGATGTTGATGGTGGTGATGATGGTAGGAATAAATGAAGTTCTTTAGACTAAATTTATGAAATTACATTAAAAATATATTATTACAGTATTATTGTGGAACGGTAAAAGTATGTTTAAAAAAAATAAATTGGAGATTTGTGAAGAGTTGACGGGAGACAAAGATGAATGGTGCAATGTTTTTGCGCTCCCAAAAGAAGCAACAAAGCTCGTGAGGCGTCGGTGTCCACGTGGCCATATATCTTCCACGTCACCATTGTTGGTCCCAGAAAATGACAGACACGTGGACCGTGTCAGGCTGCCTAGACGACAAGAACGTCCACGTCTGCAATTACTCCACCTGCTAGACCCTTACCCATGATGACGTGGCATTACATTATACGTACATAACGAATAGTATATACGATTTTTTTTCCATTAATTGCTTCCAACTGCCATCTAGTCCAATTGCATCCTTTCTTTTTTGTCGTTTTCCTTAAAAAATTGAATATTTTGTACTGCATAAATTTTTCTAATATATACTAGATGTCGAGGTCGGTGCTAGCGTCAACCCAATATTTATTATTTTTGTAGCTTAATTTTGTGCGATATAGATAAAATTCATCAAATATTAGTATTTATAGTATTTTTTATACTTATCTAGATTCATAGTAATTTTTACGTAGTTTTCTAATTAAATAATATATGTTATTTCTTCTGTCCCCTTTTATCTGAAGTCAATATATTAATTTCAACCATCTATTAATTTTTTTTAACATCAAGTAGTTGAATCAGACGTGTCAATGGACAATGGTCTGCTAAAGCATACAGCTGAAGCAAACATGTTGTCCAATAATTGTCTATTTCAGCTACTTCATAGCCTCTTCAAAATTAAACAGCTGAAGCAGACACGTCAATTGATAGTTGCCTCCTAAAGCAAACAACTGAAGCTAACATGTCGTCCAATAGATGCTTGCTTCAGCTGCTACGTAGCCTCTTCTATATATTAGAAAAGAAATATTGTTATTGTTAATTATGTAAATTTATGATAATTTTTACGTAGTTTCCTAATTAAATAATACATACTATTTCTTTTGTCTCCTTTTATGTGATGCTGATAGATTAATTTCAATAATCATTTAAATTTTGTATTTTTTTTTAAAAAAAATTGGAATTGTCAAATATCATGATTTATAATATTTTTTTTATACTTATCTACATTCATGGTAATTTTTATGTAGTTTCCTAATTAAATAATATATGTTATTTCTTCTATTCCTTTTTTATATGACATCGATATATTAATTTCAATAATCAACTCAATTTTTTATTTGTTTTTAAAAACTTGTAAAATCAAGCAGCTGAAGCAGACACGTCAATGAGTAGCTGCCTGCTTAAGCGAGTAGCTGAAGCAGACATGTTGTCTAATAGTTGCCTGCTTGAACTGCTCCAAAAATTTTAAAATCAAGCCGTCGAAGCAGGCACGTCAATGGACAGTTGCCTTCTTAAGCAATCAGCTGAAGCAGATATGTCGTCTACCAGCTTCCTGCTTCGCTAGCCTTTTATATATAATAGAAATATATTTCCACTATTTGCTAGTTAAAAAAGAAGATTATTTCTTCTATAATTGAATAATTTGTTTTGCTAAGTTCACATGAATTAAAGAAATTATGACATTTTCGCTAAGGTGGAAGTGATCCTCATGGTGGATTTATAAAACGATTATATGAGGTTTAGATGGTTTGAATATGTGAAAATTAGATATTCATATACTTTTAGTGAGGAGGTGTGAAGTTTGGCAAGTATAAGGAGAGATAAGTCGAAGAGGTATTGAGAAGAATTTGATTAGACAAGGTAAGACATGTCACACATGCAACTTATCGAAGATATGATTCTCGATTAAACTAAGATGTTATGTTTGTTTAGAAAAAGGAGCGACTCTTCTGAAAAGTCTTCTTAACAAACTCTATAAATATGATGAGTGTAGCGTATTCGATTACATCCATTTTTTAGATTTTGATATATCCTGATAGAGCATTATTTTTTAATTCGTAAAACTATATATACAGGCTATTACTCTTGAAAGATCGATAGTGAACTTTCACGTCTCAAAATTTTAAATTTCTCTGTAATTCTTCCAACAGCTAATCCGACATTATATTGTTTACTTTTCCTTGTCAATATTGCTATTATTCTCAAATACTATTTTCTTTTTAAATTTTATTATTACTTGTTTCTTTTGCTTTGGTTATTGTATAATATATATTGTTACTATGTCCTTTTCTTGCGTGGCTATTTCACTATTGTATTTTTCTTCTATTAGATTTTATTAGATATTTTACTTGAGTCGAAAATCCATCAAAAAACAAGTATGTGTTCACTTGATATGTTCCTTTCCTTGCAAGGGTTATTATACACAAAATAATCATGAACCTAACTATATATGCATGATCTAATTAGTGATTAGTCATGGAAAATGGCAAAAAGAGGGTCATAAAGCAAGAATGATTAACAACTAATACAAGTTATCTAATTTTATGTCTAGACATCAATAAATGGACTTCCTATTAGTCTTGACACATCATGTTAGGCAACTGAATAATAAATATTATTCTTTCTGATCTTTTTTAGTTGTTATGTATATTATGAATATTTATTTTAAAATAATTATTAATTTAAAAAGCTAAGAGGAAGTTATTTTTTTCCAAATTTATCCTTAGCATTTATATTTTAGATTAAGAGGCACTTAGACAGATAAAGATTAAATAGTAAATAATATTTGTAATGTGGATCCAATTAAATGCTAAGTTACTAATAATAGAAGACAGGCTCCAAAAATAGGGAATGAAGGTCAATCCCATGTGTTTTATGCCATCAGGATGAAGAAACTAGGGATCATATGTTTAATGCTATGAAGGTTTGGGCAGAGGTGTTATAATAAATGCAAAGACAAAGTTTTCAGCATGCTAGCTAGGAAGATCATAGTAAGTAGGTGGTTATCTATTCAGAAGTTTTCGCAATTTAATTATAGATGATGGAATTATCAGAGATTTGACCTTTTCGAATTCTGTCTCTAGTGACTATTTCATAGAGATAAAGTGACCGTTTCTAGAAGACTCATCTCAAAAACATTAACCCCAAAAGTAGAAGATACTAGAAAGGAAAAAAGGGGGGAAAAAACGACTAGGGTGGAAAATAAATGATAAAATATTAATAACAATAAAGTAACAAAATAAAAGATGGATTATAACAACACAATGTATAAAGACACGATTAATTTTACTATAACACAAAGTCAGATGTCATCCTACCTCTACTAGCCTACAAACCTTCTATCCTAACACGCGACCTTCACTCCTTTCTATCTACGATTATGTCCTCGTGATATGAAGTCACATCATATTCTATGTAATCACCTCCCCCAAATACTTTTTCAAACTATCTCTACCTCTCCACGTAACTCCTAAATCCAATCTCTTGCACCTCCACCTAACAGGAACGTCAACACTTCTTCTCTATACATGTTCAAATCAATACAGTCTCGTTTCTCTTATTTTGATAATATAAAATTATACATGTTTCTCTCAGAAGTAAAGAGTAACTTATTAAGCTCTTAATTTTCTTGGAATTTGGCTAACCAAGCCAGCAAGCTAGAGACAACCTACCCTTAAAAATGTGTGTATAGTTATGGACATATTCTTCTTCTTACTTTTTGCTCTTTCTTCTATTTCCAAAGTGGTCAACTAGTTAGAATATTGTTTCTTAATTTTGGGTCTTGGGAGTTTACTCTTATGCAATCTTTTCAAGAAAATGTACTCTAACTTTTTTTGTTTACATGAAGACAATCTTGTCCCCTCATTACAATGACTCAAAAGCATGTTAAGCTTTATCAAGACCCTCTTATTCATTCTTAGTGCCCACATTTCACTAAAGAAACAAAACATAGTAAAATTCAAAGTATATCAATTTAATTCCATGTCCCCAAAAAACATTTGTGGTCCCTAGACCATTTGCTAGACTTTTTCTCTTTACATGTGTATTTCTATATATATAATGAACCAAGAATCCATTTTTGTATATCACTTGCCATTCATATATCTTGAAAGTGGAAGAAGAAACAAAAAGAAGTTAAGCCTAATTCTTCTATTTCTTCATCTTTTAGAGAATTCCAATTTTGTCAAAGTTCTTTTTGTTCATTCCCTCATACATATATAACAAGTCTAGAAACCTCTTTAGATTTTAGCCTATTTTCTTTGAGATAATGAAGCAAGTTATGCTACTTTCTCTTTTGCTTTTATCCACTTTGGTCCATGAAGTACAAGCAAGGAGTATTCCCATGTTAAAGGTGAGAATTATGTTAATTCATTGTTTCAATTATACTCATCTTGATCTAACTTCTAAGTATGGTTTAGTTTGTTTCCTTAATTTGATATTGGAAGTGCTAAAATCTCAATAATGGCTATTTTGAGCAGGAAAATGCTTTGAAAGAAAGAAGTGATGATGGAGGTGGAGAACTCAATGTTATTTGCAAAGATGACCATTGTTCATCATCAGGTACTACAATGAAGAGAAGACTTTCTAAAGTAGCCAAAAAGAGTCACCGTTGGTTACCAAGTATCCATGAAGACTATTATGGACCTAGAGGACATAGGCCTAGACATCATTAACTTAGTCACTAGTGTAGTTCTAATCAAAGTTGGTCAGACTCTCCAAGAATATTGTCGCACTCGTGTCAGATTCTTCAAAAATATGCTATTTTTGAAAAATTCGACACACATCCATTGACACTTTTGAAGAGTACAAGCAACATAGATTTTAATTCCTATCCCACTTCATCATGAAGATCAATAGAATTTTAACTCACTCTCCAACGTGACTCGAACCTTCAATCTGCTGATTGATGGTGGAGATGGTTAATCACTAGGGCAACTAAGTTACTCTCTTTCTACTATAGCCAGATTTTCTCATTTCTATTTTTTTGAAAATCTTGAAATTAGTGGGATTTCAGTAAAAAAATTAAAGTCCAATGTAACTCTATCTAACATTTCTTAACTTGATGAATTAAAATTTATTTTATTTACCTTATTAGTAATATTAATGGAATTTGCATCATCAAAATTATGTCTATCTTGAACTCAACTTAATTTAATGTCTCGTTTTGGTTTGTTTATTTATTCAAGTGGCTATTCTTGTAATGTTTGCAGGAAGAAATAGGAAACTTATGACAAAAACAACCTCTACTAGTACTCCAATTACTACAACTACTTCAAAAAAGGTCGGTTAATTTCCATGACTCAAAATAAATAAATAAATAAATACTAAAAAAAGTTTTTAAAAATTATTTTATTTTTCAAATTACTTATATATTTTATTTTACATATATTTACAGAATATCAAGAATGAAGGAAATAATGTTCATGACACCACCATATTGAAAGGCCATTCAAGTACTGAAAATTTCTCCGTCAATTCTTTGCCGGAAACCGGTCACCAGAAAACTTCCTCCGATCAACATCCCGACGTGCTAGACTTAGCCGGAATGGATTATTCTCCGGCCAAGAGAAAGCCTCCGATTCACAACTAAGAAGTTATTGGAAAATATTTGCAGTTGAAAAAAAAAAAGAAAATATTTTTAGTTGCAAAAAAAAAAAATGTAGCACGTAAATCAGAAAATAGCCCTTTAATTAGGAAATTAAATATTACTATATAAGAGTAGTGGAGACAGCATTCAGAAATGATGCCCTTCTTTTAGGATTAGGAAGATTTTGTACATATAATATTGTCATAGTAAATTATTAATTTACTTAGTTATAAATATTATTAGTTGATAATTGAGTCATAATTACTTTCATTTCATGTATGGCTAGTTAATTAATTAAGTAGCCTTTGTAATTAGCCTTATATAAAATATTCTAATTAGCTTGCAAAGTGCCAATTATTACGTTAACTATATACTTTTTTCCAAAAACAAATTTAACTATATATTTTTTACAATTAAATGGAAGTAATTCTATTTCTAAATAAAAGTACTAGGAATAAAAAAGAAAAAAATGGGTACTTTAAAATGTAACTCTTTTTTTTTAATGTGTAGAACACATTTATAATCAAGAAACTTTAGATAATGCTTTGTCCTCCTACGCTTGAAGTGAGATCTATTGGTGAGTTTACTAAAATTAAATAATACGCACGAACAGTTGTAGAGTTAAAATTTTCACTAAGAAATTTAAAATATAAAAGAATAAACACATGAACTTCAAAAGGGATTCAACATTTATTATATAAACTGAAAAGAGTCAAGCAGCGCAATCTCATTATTCTTGATATGTGAAGATGCATATATTGATACTCTAATATTTTTTTTTAATCGACTACATAGCATATATTATGTAAACTTTGACCAATTATAGTAGGTTGTTTTTGAGATAAAAGAGTATAGAGACTCTTTTTAAAAAGAACTCCTCCCGAACAACTCTCATACTTTTTTGCTTTTTCAGTGACTTAAATTCACTAATGCATAGATGAGGATGAAAAATGAAGGTTTAAGGATATCTATAAGACGACAAAGCAAAGAAGGTAAGTTTACTTTCATAAACTTTTTAGTGAAAAGGGGGACAAAAATATTGAGTAAGGTGATTTGGCGTACCTCAATGATCATCGATATTTTGGTTACTCCAGACGTTTTAGAGTTGAGGAGGTTAGGCGTGCTATTAGTAGTATGAATAGTGGGAGAGCGATTGAACCCGAAAAGATTTCGATGGACTTTTGAAAGAGCATGGTCAAAGATGATATGGAGTGGATTGACTAGGTTGTTTAATGCTATTCTCAAGACTGTTAAGGTGCTCGATGAATTGAGGAGGAGTAAAATGGTTTCATTGTACAAGAACAAGGGTGATATTCAAAACTGTAACTATTACGGGGGTATCAAGTTGCTAAGCCACACTATGAGGGTAAGAAAAAAAGTGTCTATATTTGAGAATCAATTTGGATTTATGCCTGGGAGGTGGACTACTGAAGCAATTCATCTTATTCGAAAACTAGTGGGGAAATATAGGGAAAGAAATAGGGATCTTCATATGGTGTTCATTGATCTCGAGAAGACATATGACAAAGTTCTGAGGGATGTCCTATGGAGGTGTCTAGAGGCGAAATGTGTTCCAATGATGTATACTAGGGTGATAAATGGCATGTATGAAAGAGCCAAAACTCGAGTAAGAACGATGAGAGGAGACTTAGAGTATTTTTCTGTTGAGATGAGATTTCATCAAGAATCTGTGTTGAACCACTGACATGGTCTATTCAGAAGAAGTTTCCATGGTGTATGTCATTTGTAGATGACATATTAATGATTTTATGAGACTCGGGATAAATTTAATGATAGGTTGGAGGATTATAGACATACTTTGGAATCCAAAAGGTTCAAACTACGCAGGACCATAACAAAATACTTAAAGTGTAAATTTAGCATTACGAGAGATGAAACAGACATTGAAGTGAGGCTTGCCACTTAATCTATTCCTAAGAGAGATAATTCTAAATATCTTGGGTCCATCATCCAGAGTTGTGACGATATCTATAATAATGTCACACATCGTATTGAGGCAGCATGGACGAAATGGGGGTTGCTCTTTGGAGTATTGTTTGATAAGAAGATACCATCTATACTTAAAGGTAAGTTTTACAGAATGGTGGTTAGACTCTATTTGCTATATGAAGTGGAGCACTGGCCAATCCAAAATTCATATGTTCAGAAGATGCAAGTTGCGGAGATGAGGATGTTGAGATGGATATGTGGACATACCAACGGAGGATAAGATTAGGAATGAGATCATTCGGAAGAAGTTAAGGATGACCTCTGTGGCTGAAAAAATGAGAAAAGTGAGACTGCGTAGTTTGGGCATGTATAAAGAAAAAGTGCTGACGCTTCTATTAGAGGTAAGAGAGGTTGGATGTAAGAGTTAAATGTATGGGTAGAGGCATATCGAAAAATTATTTTGGGGAGGTGATTAGACATGATATGACACAACTTCATATCACTGAAGCATGACCTTAGATAGAAAGGAGCGACGATTAGTAGGGGTACGATGATGTCTGAACTTGTGATATAGTAGAGTAATAGAGGTACTTGTGTCTTTATCTACTGCGTTATTATTGTCCGTCATTTATTTTGTTACTTTTATTATCTTTACAAATTATGATTTATTTTTCATTTTAGTCGTTTAGTTTCATATCTAATATTTTTTGCTTTTGGGGATAATAATTTTTAGATGAGGGTAAAAAATAACCTTCCTATTTTTATGAGGCAGTGGTAAGATCTGCGTACATTTACCCTCCTCAAACTCCACTCGTAGGATTTCACAAGGTATGTTATTATTGTTTGTGACTCAAATTCACCTCACGCACATCTTTATAGTTGAAAGTGAAAAATGCTTATCATCCCACCAATTTCGTATTCTTTTCTCTTTTTATATTATTTGAAAAATTGGAAACTAATGATGGCACAAAGTATAACAAGCACTTAGGCACACATTAAAAACTTGGGGGATATGATATGAATGAAGTAGGTTTATGGATCTTTGCATTATCTGATGACTTTGGGCCCAACAGATTAGTTTGGACTATGATTTCCCATTAAATGCAATAACGTGAATAGCCTGACAATGTAGGCCAATATGTTTTTTGTTAGGTCAAAATAGTTTTGGGCCCAATGGATTTGAAGATATATTTGCAATTTGGACCACAAAAATGAAAAATGTACATTCAAGGTGATCATGATTTTTTACTGGTCACAAAAACATAAAAAAAAAAGAAGAAGAAGAAGGAAGAAGTTTCCGCATATAATCACTCCAAAATATCTTAATTATGCTCCATAGCTATCGTTGCATAATCACATTTCGTAATTATAATTATAATAGTATTTGTATAATTCAGGCAATACTTGTATACATTTGTACAATTCCCTATATATTTCACAGTTTTTGAATAACGTTTATATATTTCGCTATACATTCATGCATAAGGTTTGTATATTCGCTATAAAATTCACAGCATTTGTATATTTTGTTATACAATTTGATTCGCGTACAATTTTTGTATAATCACACACAACGTTTATATAAATCACACGAATTATACAAAATTCAAATTGTAATTAACGCTAAATGTTTGTCGCGAGACATAATTAACACAAACTATGCCAAAATGATCTTGTTGCATGAATTTTCGATTGTCATATCGAAATCTCTTGGGATCGTCAATTGATCTAACAAGCAATAATGAAATCAACTGATAGAAAATTTACAAAGGACATGGGGATTTAACATCATAAGGGTAAATATGACCTTTATGAGAGTAGAAGGACAAATATGATCCTATAGTTAGGTGGATTGTTTTCATTCCGAGGACTCGAATCCGAGATCTTTGATTAAAGGTGAAACACTTTCACCAGTGCATCATAAGCCACGTTTGTACCATGTATTTAATTCATGTGTATATTTGTTGTATAGGTGGAATTCACTTACTTGATTTTGATCTGAGCCAAACTCTGACAATATATTTAATATCACTAGTTAATGTGACAAAATGTGAGGTAAGTTTGTCATTTTAATTGTATCAGTTGTAATATATGTTATTTCATTTTCATCCAAAGATGCCTATGAAATAAATGCTTTTATTATCCTCTCTTTGTCACGTGTTGGATTCATATATTTATATATATGAATTTACATTTTGGGAAAAAAATCGGTTTGATAAATATCTTTCTTGAAATCGCTATATAAAACTTTTAGCCCTACATGTGTTGAATATGTTGAGTTAACATCGAACGTAGACATATCAAGTTAAAATCAAATAACTATATATAATAATATCTTTTTTTTTCATGATTTTTGAGTATTGTTTTGCGAATCTGACTAGCTGTACCCATCGGGTTTGCTGTTTCAAGGCGGTGCACCACGGTTAGTTTCACGGGGCCCTGGAGACGCGACCAGTTTGTAATGTCTCCAATGGCCCTGCTGGGGCTCGAACTAACAATTTGATGGACTTTGTCCTCAGGCCTTTACCAGCTGAGCTACTCATTCGGGTTCTATATATAACAATATCTTGAACACTATAATAGCCACAAGTATACATTCACGTTAAAAGACTTTTTACACTTTCAACTTTTTTTAAAAAAATAATTTTTAAAAAAATAATTTTTTTGTATATTCGTGATTTATTAATATCTTTCTTGAAATTGCTATATATAACTTAGGCCCCATATTTGTTGAATACGTTGAGTTACGCAAGTTAATTTTCTTTATTATATTATTAATAATTATGCAAAATTTTCATATGCCTTTGTTTCTTCCCTATGTTT
>JAOTQR010000097.1:2123636-2161997 GCA_025774065.1 Solanum ossicruentum | reverse complement strand
AAATTGAAATTGTATAATAATATTTAATACAATAAACGGAAGATTGACAATTCAAAATTGGATAACCTAATTAATGTAATTTGTTGTTACTGGTTAAAAAAAGTGGTTATATACTTTCCTTAATAGCATATACATAGTATATATTAAAAGTAAAATACTAAATTAATTGCCCATATTTTTGTATTTTTTTCATGTAACTTGTAGCTATCAAAGGTAATTATAATAATGTAGCTAGAAAAATATTATAACCCATAAAATATAGTCATTTCTATAAGTTTCTCTACTTTTAATATGGGTCAAGACTTGAATGGATTGAGATTGGACTCAATTAGAATTATCCTAAGCCCAACGCATAAAATATTGAACGGATTGGCCTAGTTTACTTATATTTGGGCTCATTTTGATACCTTTAAACATTATCATTATGAAAATGTACATGCGATAGAAAAATCCACTGATATATGATATGCTACAAGCAGATATTTTGCTCCAAAAAATAAATCTGAATTTTAGGATGATTGACCCTTGCAATCCAATTCATATACTATCTTTTTCGGGAGCTTGAGAAAATGCATCTCAAGTACATCAATTAGTAGGTATCAGAGAATTAATGTCAAATCCTCAAGGATAAATAGTTGATTTATCTATTCAAAGTAATTTACCCGAAGGATTCTCTTTAACAGAATATATCATTTCTTACTACGAAACTCATAAAGGAGTTGTGGGTACTGTTGCACAAAATGTTAAATATATCATTCGCAGACTTGTTGAAATAGTTCAACACGTTATTGTACACCAAACGAATTGTGAGTTATTTATTTTAGATTTAATGGCTTAGATTAAATTAACTCAACAAACATATTGATTTGATCAAAAAAAAAACATACTGATTAAATAGTTACTTTTATTATATTTTATTTTTATTTTTATATTTATATAAAAGAAGAACTAGAAAACAAAAACATACTACTACTTTTCTTCACTTATTTTATTTCTTTTAATTTTTTAATAAGTCAGTAAACGTGTTTTGCGTGTAGAGAAAATTCTGGTGGCAATTATTTGTTCTGTCCGTAAATTCTTAATATTTTATTTTATTAAAATCAAATTGTATAAATTTCTAATTAATATTGAGCTATACTTTTTTCATCATATTATTAATAGAAAATATTATAATTTATAGATACTTTTAATATACCTAAACTTCCTCGTGAAATTATATATCCTGAGCATATTTAAATTATTCTTGCAATATTCTCTTATATAATAAGCAACTAAGTTAAGTAGCTTAAGATCGTCGTGCCTATTTCAGCTGCTTCAAGTAGATAGCTAAAGTAAATAGATGACTATTGAATTGTATTGACTTGATGGTTTAAGCATGATATTTTAAATTCAACGTTTTGATATCAAACCTCAAACACAGTCAATATTTTTACATCATTTTTATTAAGTATTATTTAATTAATTCTTCATCAACTTCAACTATGAAATTACAATAGTGTGTCTACTTAATTTTATGGTGACTATTAAAATATCTACTGAAATCTCCAATGTCATTTCTATTAATTATTGTTTAAATTATTGTTTAGAGTTGAGCAACTATTAAAGTATCTACTTAAATTTACTATATCGTTTTTATTAATTATTGTTTAAATTATTGTTTAGAGTTGAGCATTTCAGTCGCATGCTGCAGCTGTTTGAAGTAGGTAGGTGACTACAATATGTCTGCTTAGTGTTAGGGTAGCTATTAAAGTGTCTGTTTAATTTTACTGTGTCATTTCTTTTAAATATTATTTAATTAATTCTTCATCTACTTCAACTATGAAATTATAACGTGTCTACTTAATTTTTCAGTGGCTATTAAAGTGTCTATCTAATTTTACTATGTCATTTCCATTAATTACAATTAATAAGAAAGAAAAATAACATCTATTGGACTCATACAATGCACGATATTCAGAAAAATTTTGAATAGTTAAATCATGTATTTAAATATTAAATTAATTAATTAATTTAATTTAACTCAAACATTAATTAAATTGACTTTTTAAAAAATGATAACTTGTATAAGATAATTAGGTTGGTTTGAATTTATATAATCAATTATATATTGCAATTAATTTACCACGTTTTTAATTCGATAGAAGAACACGTATCTCATTCCTCTTCCACTCTAATTTTTTTCCATTATTATTTAATTTATAATTAACTTCTTAGAAAAAGATCCACCAAATAAGCTTATATAATTTAAATTCTTATTTAAATTTAAAAGAAAAAAATGACTACTTACTTGTCCATTTATGTCTTCATTATTTTTTGTTAACGCTTCTACAATATTTTATTTCCAGTTCCTTTTTTTAATTAAAAAAAAAGTTTGATAGAAATAGACTACTATAACCCAACCTTTGTCCATTTATTTATGTCTTTTTCTCATTATTATATGTATATGGTGACATTTTGAATAAAAGTGATTAGATGGAAAGTGAAGATATATTTAGCGTATCTAGTTTTTTTTCTTTCTAATTATTATTATATGTTATTATTATTTTAATTTTTGAATTTACTATGACATTTGGAAACTTGCATGTTCGAAGATGCAGATAGCGGAGATGGGGATGTTGATATGGAATGTGGACATACTAGGTGTGATAAGATTAAGAATGAAATCATTCGGGAGAGATTAGGGGCGGGCGGCCTATGTGGCAAAATAAGATGAGAGAAGTGAGATTGAGATGGTTTGAACATGTATAGAGGAAGAGCGTCGACGGTCTTGTTAGGATATGCGAGAAATTGGATTTAGGGGCTATGCTGAGGGTCGGGTAGAGGTAGATCGAAAAAGTATTTGGGGTGGGGGGGTGATTGGACACGATATGACGCAACTTTATGTCAACGAGGATATGATCTTAGATATAAAGAGATGGAGGTCACGTATTAGAAAAGAAAGTTAATGGGCTAGTAAGGGTAGGTTGTTGTCTTGTCTTGTGATGTAATAGATTAGAACGATTAATCGAGTTTTTATACATTGTGATGTTATTTTTCCTCATTTATTTTTCTGCATTTTAGTATATTTATACAATTATCAATTGCTTTTCATTCTAATAGTTAGTCTATTTAGTACTTTCTGCTTTTGGAGTTAGGTATTTGAATTGAGGATCTTCCGAAAATGGTCTCTTTACCTCTATGAGGCGTGGTAAAGTCTGCATATATTCTATCCTCTCATACTTTACTTGTGAGATTTCACTATGTATGTTATTGTTGTTGACTTTATTACTATTTTTTTAAATGTATTATATTTTATTCTTCTTGTTCTTTTTTCTATTATTTTCATTGTGACATCTCCAATACTATATTTTTGGTTTATAATGATTTGTTATACTCTTTTTTATCTAAGAATATTTTGAAAACTATTATATATCTACACTTACAAAATAGAATACATGTTACTCTCTCTAGATTTTATTTGTGAAATTATATTTTATTACTTATTATTATTATTATTATTGTGGTGGTTGTTTTAATTTATAGAATTAAATTCTTTTTTTTTTCTTTTGGAGACTAAAAATTTGCTGCTTTTTTTTTCTTTTGTAATTGTAAATTTGTAATTAACACATTGATCAATGTTTTGGAAGTTTCCTCCCATTTATTTAATAAAACAAAAAAGAAAATTCGAGATTATAGATGTTGACAAAAAGTCTTCTTTTTTAATTTAGTGGAAAATAAGGTACTAAATGCCCCGAAGTTTCTGGTAAGTTGGTATGAACCGACAATAAATTAAAAATATCTAACTTAAATATCTCCAAAAAGAAAAAGAAAAAATTTTAGCTAAAAAGTTCAATTAAATAATTATTTTAAAATTTGTATATATGTGTTAAAAATAGATTATCAAGTAAAAATAAACAATAAATTCAATTAAATAGATAGAATGTGATTTTTTAAATTGAATCTAAATTCAATTCTAATATCTATATCACAAGAAACTTTTGGAGAAAATCCAAAATAAATAGTTTTGTTATAATTAAAAATGTTATGAGAATTTATCATAAATTAATAAATTTATATTGATCGTGAAGATAATAATATTTCATAATTTACTAAATTTGAATTAATATCGAAGGATTCATATCTTAAAAGCAACAATTTTAACAGATTTTTTTTAAAAATTTCCATTCATCACATTTGCTTTTCATTATTAGTTATTTTTTAAAAATCTTTTTTCTGTTATTCTTTTTTCATGTCTAGTATCTTCTACTTATCGGATTTGATTTTTGAGACGAGAGTTTTACGAAAATAGTTTTTCTATCTCTACTAGGTAGTGATAAAGTCTGTGTACAATCTACTCTCCTCAAATTTCACTCAATATGTTGTTATTGTATCTTGGCACATTTCATATTAAAATATGAGTTATTTTATTTATTTGTTTTTGTAATATGCCCCCAATTTATTTTTTAGTAAATTACCCCCTTTTTTTTTATGACCCCATTAATAACATATTCCCAAGAATCTTCTCTTTCATCAACATTTCCACACATATTCTCACTTCCCCCCTACCTCTAGTTGCTCCTTCCACAACACAACTTGCTCAACCTAAAAGTGATAAAAACAACTCTTTTTTTCTTCATCTTGGTCTAAATATTCCAATTTTTTTTATTGTTTTTGCCCCTTAACTTCCCCATTAAACTGTATAATAATAACTACTAACATGTGTATTCAAGATTCAGAACAAATGAATGAGGGTATGGAAAATTTGGACATTTCCAATACTGATGACAATTTCAAGAACCAATCTTTACATTCTGAAGCTGAATTTCAGCATACCCAAAATGAGAATTTGGGAAAGAATAATTCTTCTAGTCCTTCTGTCATGAGAGACTCATTCCCAGTAAGATTCCCTTTTTTTTTTTTGAAAAAATGTAATTTTTGCTTTTGGGTAGTCTAAGTTGTGTTCTTTTTTGAGTTATTGGGAAAGAATTTGTTGGTTTGTATATGGATGTTGATTGGTTTTTAGTTTTTCTTTTCTTTAACTGTAATAAATGTTGGTTAATTTGGAATTTGGTTGATACTGTATAAAAGATTTGATTTTTATGGTGTATTTATGCCTTAGTACAGTACTTAAACTATGATTATTGGTCCCTTTTTCATTTATATCATGCTGATATTTTTGTTGTGGTTTTGTTACTAGCTTATTCGAGCCGAGGGTTTTAGGAAACAAAGGTCTGCGAACAATTTGCCCTCCCCAGACCCCACTTGTGTGATATTACTGGGTATGTTGTTGTTGTTGTTGTTGTTGTTGCTAGCTTATTCATGTCTTTGGCTAGGTGAAAGTATAGAACCCTGTGTTATTAGCATATTCATGTAGTCTTTGGGTTTTGATATCTGATATCATCTGTGGTTTGCTGTGTTAGGTGATTGCACCTTCTTGTTGATGTTATAGTTTCTTGCATACATGCTCCACCCTATCAGGTAGTGGTAAGGTAGTGGTAAGGTCTGTGGACATTTTACCCTCTCCGACCCCACTTATAGGATCACGCTGGGTATGTTGTTGTATGCTCCGCCCTGTTTTGCTATTAGCTGTCATGATTTTGTTTTAGTTACTGCTTTGATTTGCTTGTACTGAGGGGCTTTCAAAAATAGCCTCTTTACCTCCGAAAGGTAGTGGTGGTGGTTGTCTCATAATTTAAACTTGATGGATTCGATTTCTAGTTTTAGATAGTCTTGATTGTTTTCTTTTTTGAGTTTATTGGAAAAGACTTTTTAGGTTAGTATATGGATGTTGATTGGTATTAGTAGTTTTTCGTGTTGTGAGTGTTGGTCAATTTGGAGTTCTATTGGTTGATACTATTAAAGATTTGATTTTTATGGTGTTTTTATGCCTTTGGACAGTATGTAAAACTTGATGAGTTCAACCTTTGAGTTTTTACCATTAGATCCGTTGCGCTTTCAAAATCATCGGTTTCAAACTTAGTTTTATTGAAATTATAGTAGGTAAATATCGCGTTCGGTTGAACCCCGTAAACTAGGCTCCATCCACCTGTGTTATATGTGTAATTTTACCACTCTGCTTTGTTAGATGGTCAATTTGTGAATATTACTAAATTGGCTTGTGGAACCTTTCTGCATAAATTTCATATACATGTTTTTTTGCCTTTTTGTTTGGTGAAATTGGAAATTTCATTGATATTTTTCAATCATTGTCTTCTGGAAAAAACAATTTCAAGATGTGTATCGTATCGTATCTTCCAACTGGAAGTTTTTTCATTTGTCAGCATTTGTAGCTAATGATTTAGAGTTTGCATAAGCGCAATCATTTGGCGTTTCTAACAAACTTAATGTGACTACGGTCATGCTGTGTTATTGTCACATCATCTAAGTGAACTGTTGTTTGAAAACCAACCATTTCTTCGCTTTAATTAATTTCTTTACTTTTCTGCAGCTGGAAAGTATTTCCGAAGACGCAACTATTGCAGATCAGAAACATATACTCTTTAGTAACTTCCTCCCGACCCTTAGGTCTGGAGATTGGTCCGACATTGGAGGTCGCCTTGATATGGAGGACACTCACATCTGTATTGCGGACCTAGCTAAGAATTTTGGCCATATACTTGGTGAGGATGCTATTTCCTTCTATGGAGTAAGTTCTTTAACCTCATTGGACATCATATAAGTCACTATTTGACTATTTCGCAATATATTTTTAGGCTGAAGTTAGCTCTCGATAAAGTTAAGCTTTCACATAGGAAGTATGCATAAAAAAGACCTAACACTATGCAGTAGACGCAAACTACAGTGCCTTACTCGTCAGAGTTGTGAGATGGGGCACATCTGAACATGTCTTCATCATGTCCCATTGTTTTCTTCCTTGTTTCCGTGAAATTTATATGGATTAGAATGAAATTGAGTTTCTTCTTTTTCGAAGCAATCATAAGCCATGTTCTCTAGGCGGGCTTGGGAGTTTCTTATGCTTGATATTCTTTACTCAAATGATGCCTGATGCAAGTGGTTCTAATGACAGGTCTTTGATGGACATGGAGGGAAAGGAGCATCACAGTTTGTTCGCGATCACTTACCAAAGATCATTGTCGAGGATGCTGATTTTCCCCTGGAACTTGAGAAAGTGGTTATAAGATCTTTTGCAGAGACGGATGCTGCCTTTGCTAAGTCATGCTCTGTTGACTCAGCCTTGTCGTCCGGTACTACTGCACTCACTGCAATGATTTTTGGAAGGTAATTTATTCCTCCGAGTATGTGACATTCAGAAATCTATATTCTAAGATTAGCCAATTTGATCAATTATTTATACCAATGTGTTGTCTTATGAACAGATCACTACTTGTGGCAAATGCTGGTGATTGTCGAGCAGTTGTATCTCGACGTGGACTGGCTATAGAAATGTCAAAGGATCACAGACCTTGTTGTGTTACTGAAAGAACTCGTATCGAGTCCGTAGGTGGATTTGTTGATGACGGCTATTTGAATGGACAGCTAGGTGTGACCCGGGCGTTAGGTGACTGGCACATTAAAGGGTTGAAGGAGGCTGAGAAGGGTGGGCCATTGAGTGCTGAACCTGAACTGAAGTTGCTGACGTTGACAAAGGAGGACGAGTTCCTGATTATCGGTAGTGATGGAATATGGGATGTTTTCCGAAGCCAAAATGCAGTTGATTTTGCTCGGAGGCGACTGCAGGAGCATAACAATGTAAAGAGATGCTGCAAGGAAATAGTAGACGAGGCCAAAAAACGCGGTGCCATAGACAACTTAACAATAGTCATGGTTTGTTTTCACTCTGAACCTCCACCTCCAGTTGTTTATCAAAGATCAAGAATAAGGAAAAGCATATCCGCAGAGGGACTTGCAAATCTAAGATCATTGCTTGAAGGCTAGAGCTGCAACGTTCGATATCAATTTTGGCAGCTTACAGACATATCCACCTAAACAACAGCGATAACGACGATCACTTGGTGACTTCTTGACAACATTGTAAATACATCAGGTTCTTTTTCTGTAATTCTCCCATTTAGACCTGAAGTACAAGATGAAATAAAGCTTGAGGGAGATAGAAGCAACTCATTGAGCCAAACTTTTGTACATAAATTATGCAATATTCTTCCATTGTATGGTTCCCTGACTTGAAGGGAAACTCAAACTGAACCTCACCATATGGTGACACAAAAATTGAATTGTTGGTTTGTCCCAACCTTTCTGATGTCATAACAAAAGTTTATGTAATTGTCACATGCCTTGGTTGTTGTGAATGAATGGTCTAATAAAAGAGTTCCAAATCTTTATGCATGTGCCTTTGTATGAGTGTTGGCTGCAGTTATTTAGTTGTTAGTTCATCTGAATTCAGTACTTTCAATGCAGAACATAACTACTTGGAATATTGATTGAGCTTAAATTCTAGATATCAGCAAACTCAAGCTTGTTTTGCTTAGTCAAGTTGGTGGTTCTTTCAAAAAGCATCGCTAATGAGCAAGAAAACAGATGCACTGTAGCTGCTATATAAGCAAGATGAAGCACATATCCATCTTCGATAAAGTAATGGTTGCTTAAAACCAGAATTCAATGTTGATTTAAGACAAATACAAATCAAGATATGAAAATATCTTCCTCTAAAACCAGGATCAAATGTTACAAATCTCACCTTAAATAAAAAGTTGTCTACCCTAATACAAGTACCAGTGGTTGATTCCATAGCTCAAACCGTGACCTATAGGTCGAAGGAAGATGGCTTTAACAATGCTCCAATGCTCGCCTTCAATTCAACTAATATAGATATATAAGAAAAAGGAAGTTCTGGTACCGTGGACAAGAGCTCAATCTTTAGTTTACATAGAATCCAAAGAAGATACCAAAAGAGGGTAAAGAACTTGAACTAGTGCCCAGTCAATTCACTACACTTGAGCATACAGAAACCTCATTCTCAATGCCAGTCATGCCAGAACCTACTCTTTGACAGAGGAAACTGGCTCAAATCCTCGGAACGTGAGAGCAAGGAATCACCCAACCAATCGGCTAGCTCAAGGAGGTGAGTAAGGTCAGAACCATTCATAATTGGACTGTCAATTTGCATTGGGATATTACATATTGTGGTTCAAGAAGCTCAAGATCTAATACCTTTCAAAAGGCTGATCGCAACATGACATACACTGGAATGTGGCTAGAGCACAAATAGAGAAACATCTCAACTAAATATCTACATCATCTGCAGGTGAAGATCAGCATCCTGCTGCGCAAGCTCTACCATCATAGCCTCATCAAAGAACTTGTTGATGCTCACGTCTTCACTCATTCCCTGGAAAGAGAAGGGATAGATTATCAAATCAGGTGTTGTTCCAGAAACCTGAAGGAGAAAATAACTACTACTAAAACTCAAGTTAACCCTTCAAGAATGCATACCTTTCTACGCCTCGTCTTCACCATGAACTCACGAGCCAGATGTTGAATTGGAGCAGGCTCCAGTGGTCGTAGAACAATGCTCTTGTCAAGAGGATCCCCAGGTACAATAGCCCAATGATCAAACACCGAAAGGCAGAATGCCTGCCCTTGGGTGTGATACCTCAAGTCCGTTTCAAAACCAAAGGACTCAATAACGGGTAAAAATGCCTGGACAAATAAGAGGTGTGCACATGAGAAACCTGATGCTATAACATGAAAACATTGGATCAATACTCGAAAGTGATATCAATATTTGAAGTCAAACCTTGACAATGTAGGCAGGGGTCCCAGGTTGAGGAACATCAGCAGTAACATGTCCACGCCTGCGAGACAACACGGTGTATATTGCAGAAAGACAATCCATGGGTGTTTGGATCTGAAGCAAGACATCAGAAAATTAGCCGTAGTTTCACATTAAAAACATCTTTAAACAAAGTTCGGTTGAATTTTTATATCCCTATGTCTGCAAATAATTGAGAACTTAACCAAGGCTCAACAATTGTACTTGTCAATTTGCACATAATATAAACCCAGCAGGAGTGTCACTATTATCCTGTTGAGGCAGTTCTGCTGTTAATTTTTTTTTGTAATATATATGGGCATAGAGCGCAGCTCTAACAAGTAAAATAATGTGTTCTACACAGCTCATAGATCCAGTTCTGCAGCCCCTCCCCCTTTTTTTCAACCTTGGTGATCCAAATAACTATACAGACAGTTAGCGAAAAAAACATTACCAAAAGAGAACAAAAACTAAGACAAACAGTATACCTCCACATAATACACAGGTTCCATAAGCCTGGGTGTTGCCATAAGGAACGCAGAGTAGGCTACACGTCGTGCAGTTGGAATAATCTGACCCGTTCCACGATGTAATGGTTCCGGTGCAATCTTTGCATCAACTATCTTGAATTTGACATTTCTAATGGGCTCATCGCAGAGGGGTCCTTCCCGAGCTCCCCATTGAAACCTGTTGAGATTTTGTTGATTTTGTTAGTCCAACATTTAGGGCATATAAAACCACAGAACCAAGAAATTCAACTTACCCCTGAACAATAGAATCTTTAACGGCATTCAACAAGCTCTTGTCCACTTCACTTGAGAGTGTATCATCCAATAAGATGTTAGGCCCCTGCAAATATGGTTGAAGTATCAAAACAGAATATGTTCAAGTAAAGGATAGAAGCAATCCATTAGCGAAAGTTTAAAATAGTTAAGTGGTAATCTAGACTATGTAACAACTAACCTGCTTATCAGGTCCAAATGCCCAAATAGAACGTGCAGCAAGTAGATCCCAGTCATATTTGGTTTGGAAAAATTCACCTAGTTTCTTTCTAGGCCAATCTATGCTTACAACACCGTTTTCGATGTCCTCCGCAAGTCCTCTCTCCAGTGGCTCAGCAATCTACAAGCTATATAAGTAAGCAAGGAGGAAAACAATTTTCTCAGCTTGTACAGTTTAAAAAATTCACCGACTAACCATGGTGATTTTATTTTTCTTGTTAGGTGTTTCAGCAAAACATTTCATTGAAGACGACTCCACCACAGTTTCACAGAATGAGACAACTGGATCAGCCACCTGAATGTTGCCACACAACAAAAAGAACCTTGGGATCAGTTAAGTTTGACAAAAGAGTCCATGATATCAATAAAGTTTGTCTTTGTCCTGTAACAAGTAACGAATTGACAAAGGTAAGCACAGAAGAGAAAGTTATAGAAGCACCTTTACTTCCACCTCGGAGTAAAGCTCCCTAAGGTCCTTCATTATGGAATCTAGATATAATTCACCAGTGCCTAATATTGTGTGTTCACCAGACTCTTCAACCTTTGTGATTGCAAGAGGATAACTCTTGCTGATTTTCCTAAGCCCCTCCACCATTTTGGGCAATTCACTAGGATTCAAAGGCTCAGTTGCTGTTTTCACCACAGGAAGAGTATTAAACTGTAAGGGACGGAATATGTACACATCCTCATCAAATTCCAAGTTACAAAGAGTAGCAGTTTTCATAATTGAGGCATCCACTCCTTCAATCAGAACCCATGTGCCCGGAGGAGCCTTACTTATGGGTATCCTGTATCTAGCTTGATATACCCACAGCTTTGTAACTTCTTTTACAGTCATATCCTCTTCATCATCAGGTGAATAACCCTCACCCAGAACACGTACGGTCTGCCCTGTCATTATTTCCCCGCTGTAAACCCTACCAAAAGCATCAAAAACACTACAATCTGGTTTGGGATACAGCTTTGTCACATTAACCATCAACGGGCCAGCAGAATCACAATTTTCCATTGCTTTGTAGATTGCTGAATCCTTTGGGCCTGTGTATATGTGTTCCACTTTCCTAGCTGCAGCAGCTTTAGCAGAAGGGATGTGATGAACCAACATGTCAGTAAACCCAGTGGCAGTTCCAAAAACAGCACTGCAAGCCAGCCTCAGCAGAGGCCTTACATTTAGACGGTACGCTGCGTTGCTTAGTGTCACACCAAGTTCTGCTAGGGTTGCTTCAACACTCTTCTTGTGCTCTCCAATCACTTGGCTATAGATTTTGTAAAGAGGTTCAAGAACGAACTGAACAAAAGATCTTTCAACGCCACTTGCAGGCGGTTTCTTCTTGAAACCTCTTGTATCAGGATCAAAGTAGAAGTCACCCCAAAGCCGTGAAGCAAACTTGTTGGCATCAAATGCAATTCCGTGAAGCTTAACATACAGTTTGGCAAATGACTGCAGAGTGAATGACCATCCTGCTGTCGCACTTGCAAAGCAGACATTTCCTAATGCAGGATCAATTACTTGTGCATTTCCAGCTGTGGACGAAGCAGCTGTAATTTGAGTGTTTACAGTTTCAATTATGTGCTTTAATTTGAAGTAGGCGTCCTTTGGAGGCAATTTAAGCTCAGTTATCAATCTGTCAACCTAAATGGACAAAAAAGGTATTAGAGGTAACTAATTGCGTTTCAACATTACTTGGATCACCACCAGTTTTATATGAAAGACAAAATACCTTGTTGATCACAAGAACAATCGAAATACGTTCTAGAATAGCATGCCTAATGGCCCTTTCTGTATTTACCTGTCACCAATGACACAAGCAACAAATGTAAGTGATCTATCTATCCAGTGTACGTATACCAGATAAAGTATAGATAGAACTCAATTGTAGCAAATAGGGCTTCCATATTTTATTTTATTTTTAAAAACAATTTTAGCTCGTCTACCTGACTAACTTAATCCAACTAAAACCCACCATACCCCATATAAACCCCAAAATTTTGATAATACATTTCATAAAACTGCCAAGCCTCCCAGAGAACACATAGCAAGCAGCTTACATAAATACCAAGTGATAATCACCATTTCCTGCATACATTACATAATCTTGTCTATTTTAGACGACTTCTATTGTTCTATACACTCGGTCCCACATACCAACTAGTTTGAAGGGCCCCACTCTCCATTGGGCAGTAGACGATTTAGTATATGAATAAATAAGGCACTCCTTTTGTTGAATGTTTTATCAGGCCATTTAAATCTCTATACATCGCTTTAAACTTCCAAACTCCAAACTCCCCGTCATTAAGAAAACTATTTTCCAAAACATTGTCTATATAGTACCAATTTCTATTTGACAATACTTCTGACATTTTTTCCATATGGAAATCTAGCTTCGTGTATGTTTAAAATTAAGGCATAGACATGTATACTGTTACTCTCTTTTGTGGAGACTTAGTACTCTTTTACTTGATTAATTAGTTGTGAAGACACCTGTTAGATCCTATCTGGCAGCTACGTGATTCCCACAACTATGTCTGAATTCCAGCAGATGGCAAGATTGGCAATTCAGAAGCACTGTACTGGATGCTGCAGGGCAGAAATAAAATTACTAACTTATAATGTATAAAGTCTAGCTCCTATTACAACAGAGTCATCCCAATGAATATAACTCGACTTTCCAGGATAGTTCTGCTTAGATATACTGTCTGCAGTTCTCACAGTTCACGCACGTATTGAAAACCATATATCTTGGTTGCAACTCAGGAACTCCACCACACACAGAGGACGCTGATAACATAAGATCACCATCCGTATAAAACAAAACCAGTAAGAAGCATATGTTTTGTTGGCTATAACATCTAGCATCCTATACAAACTTTGCCTCATGCTCTGACACAAGACAGAGCCTGTTTGGATGGGCTTCTAAGCCATAAGTCAAGAATCCTAACTTAAGGCTTTTGGCTTATTTTTGTTATTTGGGCTTTAAAATAAGTGCATAAAAGTACCCTTTTTTTTCAATCGTACCCAAACACTGCAAAAGTGCTTAAACTGCATCACTCCTAACATGCTCTAAGCTACTAAGCTATCATCATTTGCAAGTGAATTGACCATAGAAATGAAAAGGAAACTTACCATCACTCCTTCAACTGCATCAACAATCAAAACTGCCCCATCAGAAATTCTTAAAGCAGCAGTCATTTCATCGGAGAAGTTGACATGACCTGGAGCATCCATAATGTTACACAAATAAGACTTCGAATTACTGTCTTCCAGCACTAACGACATAGGAACAGACTTAATCGATATCCTCCTCTCTTGCTCATCAATTCTAGTATCCGTATACCTCATATGCTTCTCACTATTCTGATCAAACGTAGATATATGATGTGTTTGCTCCACCAACATATCCATAAACAAAGTCTTCCCATGATGTATATGTCCCACTAAAGCAACATTCCTCACCAACCCCGGATTCGACATCAGCCCTAGCAGAAACTGAGTCGACACGTAAGTGGACGAATCCTTCACCCCAAGTTCAAACTTGAGATTCTTCACAGGCTTAATTATTGGCATCTCAAGTGGCTGCTCATCTTCATCCATTACCAATGTTTCAACTTCTTCACCATAAACCTCTTCAGCTGTTGGGTAGTATTTCTTGTCTTCAGCAAGAACAACCTGGTTATCCATGTCGATATCGTCGTCTTGAGTGGTGAGCCATCCATTAGGTTGCTCGTTATCAGATGCAGCCCTCTCTTCATCACTCCGGTCGGGAACCTCATCGTCTTCTTCCTCTTCCCTGTCACTTTCCTGATCAGACTCTATTTCAGGACCAATATAGTTACCAAATTCATCGTATAAGCTATCATCCATGGCGGTTCAAATGTACAGAGTATAGATAAACACAAGGCTGGCTAAAACCCTAAACGCCCAATTAACTAAAGAGTTCAAATGTATACAAGTGTGAAGAAGCACACATATCATGGTCAAAGGGTAATTTTGTCATTTTAATCTTATCTTTACTAAATTATGTGTTTGTTTTTTTTTTAAGTTTATTACTTCCCTCCGTCTTATTTTATGTGGCACCCTTTGATTTGATACGATGTTTAAGAAAAAAAATTTGTGGTCTAAAATCATTCTGAGAAATTTGTGTGGTTGAGATTCATTTCATTAAGGGTAAAACAAGAATTTTAAAGCCAAATTATTTCCAATTAGAGTAAGGTGACATTTTTTTTGCGATGGAGCACAAAGAAAAGAGTGTCACATAAAATAGGAAAGTATATATTTAAAACTATGTATAACAACAACATTACTCTCAAAGGCTCCCGCCCATTGCGGGGTAAGGGGGGTCGGATGTACGCAGTCTGACCCCTATGTTTAAAACATAGAGCGACTGTTTCTAGATATTTAAAACTATGTATAGAGTATTATAAATTATAATAATTAATAATTTAAGTATTCAAAAAACATATAAAAAAGGTTTTTAGTTCATCCTCAAAAATTGATCTATGACACATAAGTTAAGCTAAAGGGAGTAACATATACGGGCTGAAAATAACATAAAAAATATTATAATGATAATAATCAACAACATAAATATTTAAAAGTTTTATAAAAAATTTGATTGAGTCTCGAATTATCTATATCATATAAATTGGGAGGGACTATAAATTTAAAAGTTCGGATTAAAAATGATGAATAAAGGGTAATTTGTTGTTTGGGTTAAATGTTATTTATATTATATTTTATGTTGCTTTATATCTTGAAAAGACCTTGAATGATGACATTAAATGAATGTTGTTTCATAAATGAATCTTTGATTTTCAAAGAACATGTTAGAGTTTTAAATGGTTAATTATACACTTATGACATGAGGACAATGGCTTGCAAGTCTTGGTATGATATAATAATTATGGAAATATGCTTTGTTTAAATAACTCTAAAACAAATTAAAACTTGTAAATGTTTTAATGAGGATTTAAAAAGAGTTTGGTAATCTCACCGAGAAGGTGTAGATTTTTGTTACTCGTTATTTGAAACTACATTTATCAATGTGGAAGGTTTTTCTCCTGAAATATGGATGACTGTTGTATATTTCTAATCAGAGCAATATTTACAATCTTTTTTTAAGAGATTTTGGTTCGCCAAATTCTTATATTTCTAAATTCATGCGACATATATGGATTGAAGCCCTCAGTGGGTCTGAGGTTGGACTCATATAGCCCTTGGATCATCGAAGACTAATATCTTACTTTGGATTAATGATTTTCAAAAGGTCATTATATAAACGTTTGGAGACTGCAATTTTGATTTTTTTTTCTTTTTTATGGTTATCACATATGTATGTATGTACACTATTTGTCCCTTCCCCGGAGTTACATAACAGTACTAATCGTACTGACTCTCCTTGATTGCTACATCGTTTCATGATGTAGAATTAAAAAAATGAATTTGTGGTTTCTAGTAGTAATAGATCTTTCAGGGACACCAATCTTTTTCGAAAAATGATTTTTTTTTCTTTTATTTGTATTTCTTTTGATTTTTATAGTATATCGAGGGCCATGTCAGGACATAGACATTGTTATTTTGTTACCAGAGATTTCATAGACCTATGCTTAGTTGGATTTGAGTTTCTTATTAAGAGTTGCATTGTTTTTTCTCTCTTGAAATTCTTGAATATTAGTCAAAATGTGTCTTGTTTTCTACATTGATTTAAAATTGGTGTTAGTATTGAATTATCCGGGTTAAGTAGGCTGGTTGGTGCTATGGAGCCTAATGGGACTTTGAGTACTATATCACGTCCAGAGTAGAGTCTAGGGTCATGATCATTCGATAAGCATCTATAAATTAGTGACTTATTGTTCCCGATGGACCTATAACAATATACACCTTCATTTAATCATAGATCTTGGAGTTGAAACTTGAAATTTTGAGATTTGAAGTTTTAAGTTTTGAAATTATATTTAACATGCGTTTTACTTAATATTTTTGTGAGATTTTATGTGTAAAAATTTCAAAAAATGATCTGAGCCAATTTTTAAAAATTTAAAACTCAAAATTTTAAAATCTACTCAAATTTCTTGACCAACAAATTATTTAAAGTTTACTCCCAAACTCTATCACCAAAGGCTGACTAAGTTAATAAAAGTTGATATATGTTGAAAAAACGATACTTCCCCCGTTTCAAATTAATTGAATTTTTGAGATTTTTTTTAATATTCAAATTAATTGAATTGTTCAAAGTTCAAGAAGAATGTTTGAAATTTTTTCCATATTTGCCCTTTCATTTATTGAAGTTTTATATTTTCTAGGAGATAAATTACACTACATATTTATAATTTCACAAAGGATAATAGTGGAATGTATGCTGTAAATTTTGTCTTTGAATGATTTTTTTAATATGTGTGCATTATCTCACAAATTCAATTAATATGGGACAAATGGAGTAATATCTTCTAAATTTATTGAAAATCTTATTTCAAAATTAATTGTTGATTTACCATTAAAAATACAATAAATTAACACTCCAACAATTTGTTGAATTTGAATTCTACCAAAGTCAACATAATAGTTGGTCCTAGCATAACATTCCAAATTTTCATACCTATACAAGCAAGTATATGGTCACAAGAGTTCCTATACAACCATCATATTCAATAGTAAAAAATATGTGTAGTATTTAATTATAGTGTATGAATCAAAAGTGTCATGTTACTCCATCATTCTCGGATGGAGCCAAAAATTCACTATTTTGGGACTTTGGGGTGTGATGGAATAAAGCAAAATCTGTCTGCGCTTCTTTCAATTGTGAAGTAGCAGTTAGTCAATGCAACTTTCGACGCTCATCACGAGTCATCCAAAAATAGTCGCGCTATATTTTTAAACATAGGGGTCAGGCTGTGTATATCCAACCTCCCTTACTCAGCAATAAGCGGAAGCCTTTAAGGCACTCGGATAATGTTATGTTGTTGAATCAAGAGTGTCATGTGTCTTACCAAATGAATTATTTGAATTGTATAAATTACTATAATTTTGAGGTGTTAGATGTTGGATAAATAATGAGTTATTGACTATAAACTCTAGTATTGGCTATATAGCAATTATTTGGTGGATAAACTATCCATTCAAAGTAACAGTATCAAGTTGATGGTTTTTTCAGAAATCAAGGATAATCATATTAAAGATTTGGAAATGGTCAACAAGGGCGTTTTAGTGCGTTGTAGATTCTTATCCAAGACTTGTATCATTTGATAATGCCATGTGAATCGCTAGAAACATGTGAAGTGTATAGCTAACCCTATAATGAAAGTTTCGTAAGGGGACTGGAGCAGGCTATCATGAGACAAAAGATCTTCTTTCTAAAGAGATTCGATTGTTTAGTATTCTATAAATAAAGAATTAGTAATTTGAAAAAGGATTGTCTAACTTAAAATCAAATAAATTGATAAATCGTTAACACATCCAATAAACAATAATATACTTCACTCTAAATCGATGTCTAAAAATATTCATCTCCATTACTCATTCACTCCGATTACTGTTGTTATTGCCTATCAATTATGTTCTCTATTGGTAGCGACAACGATTTCTGATGATTCAAGTGGTTGTAAGAAAAGTCATTGGTGGAGTACATAAACATTTCTCCTCCTTTTATTTCAATTTTTACATTAGATAAATCGATTAATCGATTGATAATTATCAAGTCAAATTGAATCAACAGTATATTATTGGTTCGATAACAGTTTAGCACAATAGATAATCGATAAGTCAAATTTTCATGCAAAATTTAAATTGAATCACCCTATAAGTAATCCTAGATTCTCATATAACTATATAAGTTCCCATTTGATCATAAATTTTAAAGTTGAAACATAAAAAATGAGTTTTTGAAATTATGCTTGAGCATGTATTTTGTTTTAAACTTTGTTAAAGTTTTGCAAGTGGAAGTTTCAAGAATCCCAAAAATGGTTTAAGTTAATTTTGAAAACTTGAAAATATTTAAAGATTACATTTTCAAAATTTGCTCAAGTTTCATAGTTAAATAGACATTTGAAGATAAGTTCTTAAAATCTACTTCCAAACAAAGTTTGATTTTTTTTAAAAAAGTAAAAGGTAATATTTTCTAAACTTATTACAACAACAATAATATACTCAGTGGAATTCCACAGGTGGAGTCCGAAGAAGATAAAATGTACGCAGACCTTACCAATACCTCATAGAGATAGAGAGATTTTTTCTGAAAGATCTTCATCTAAAAAATATCAGGCCCCAAAAATAAAAGATACAAGATAATGAAAAAAAATGACTAAAGTATAAATCAAATGCTAATGTAAATACAATAAAGGTAACAGATATAAGACAAAGAATGACAATACACAATATAAAGACACGAGTACATGACTAATCCTACTAGCCTACTATAACACAAGACTAGACATTATCCTACGTTTACTAGCATGTTAATCTTCCACCCCAATAGGTGACTTTCATTTCATGATCTTATTTAAAAAATTAATGGTTAATTTTTACAATAAAAAATTACAATAATTACAGCATTCAATCAAAGTCAACATAGTACTTGGTCCTAGCATAAATATTCTAGATTGTCATATCTAAATCCAAACAAGTCTATGGACACAAGAATTATACACTTTAAAAACATTTTCTTACAAAACAATTAATTACAACCATCACATTCAATATTAGGTCCTAACCACAAAATCAAATTTGATAGTAACAATTCATCATCATACAAACAAAAACATTATTTTCCCTCAAGAAAAAAGGAAAAAAAAAACCCAAAAAACCAAAAGGGGGGAAAAACATAAAAAAATGGGTTCTTGATTTTCAAGAACTTGATATCGGAGAGTGACTTTCCAACCCACAGAAGAGAAGAAAGACCTCCATTACTCTTTCCCCCCAAACCCCTCCATTTCTCTCCCTAGCAAGAGGAAAAAGGAGTTGTTGGGTTCAATATCAAAATGGGTTCTGGGAGTAGCCATTTGAGGTCACGCCCAAGTCGCTCAAATCGAACAAAAAGAACATTTTTATCTATATTTATATGTGGTGCTTCTTCATCTTCACGTCGTTCAGTTGTTGAGGTAAAAAGAAATAACCCCTTTTGGTTGTTTTGTTTAGAAATGTAATGATAGATTGTTTTTTTTTTTAATTTTCAATTGTAATGTCAAGATTTGTTTTTGATGGTGTGGTTTTGGTGTAATGGGATTATTATGTGCTTTGATGATATACCCAGAATCTGATTTTGTTTTTGATTGCCTTTTGATGGTTGATTTTGTATTATGAAGGTTCAATTGATTTATGTAGGGCTTATTTTCTAGCATTTCTATTTAATTGAATCAGGGAAGATTAGTTTTGCCCAAGGTTAACATGCACAAATGGAAAATGGGTGATGAAATTGCTAGAATTTGTTTTTTGATAACCGTGGTGTCGTCAGGGATAGCTTGCACATATCTCGACTAAGTCCATGAGATACCTGCTTACCTCCCACAATACAGGTATCAGGTTACTCGTTAACCAAGGCTGGGATAAACGGGAAGAAATCACCTGGTGTTTTGATCTCTGGCTCTGTATTTTGAGCTAATACTTCGTAGTTCTCAATCCACTTTATTTGACCACTAGGTTACACCTTTGGGTTCTTGCTAGATATTTTGATTAATGAGATAATATTCAGAGAGAATTGGTGTTGTGAAGTTCACTTGATAGTCTGCTTTGGCTTGCTAGTAAGGAGGATATATGGTTGAGAAGGTTGGAAGAACTGGAACTTATATTGTGTATTTGGTTTCCCTTGATGAAGTTTAGATGCAGTCATCGGAAATAAGGGTATTAAAGGGTTCTATTTATCTGAACAACCTAAATCTGCTTACCTAAGTTTGACGTTGATAGCATTGTGCTGTTAGCATTGCCACTTTTATGTTTTCATGATTCTATTACATCAGCATTCTAGGATTAAACTCATGAGTAATGCCATAGAGAGATTTTGTTAAGTCGATCAGATTGGTTTCACAAATTGATCTTCTTTACTCTTTAGATCTTAGGTTGCTAAAGCAGAATTCCTAGACACAGTCCATGCAATATTGCATTTCTGTCGGTGCTTGGTATTTCTCATCGTCAATCCGTGCCTAACCTCATTTTAAAAGCAAATAAGAAATGAGTTTAGTAAAGAAACTGAAACTGATGTGACCACTTGAATTAAGGTGTCTTTAATTGCTACCGATAGTATGGATATCAACTAGTAGTCAGCAAATATGAGAATCAATCTAACAGCATTCGAGGAATCTCCTGCTGCAGTTATCTAGATTGTGGGAGAGTAGAGACTTCAGCGCTGAATTATCCTATGTGAGTGGGAGGCTCTGTTTCTTATAGGTTTGTTTGGGTTAATTCACTTAAATTTCAATGTCTCTAAGGCCATCAGGAAAATTCTTGATTCTATATAAAGTAGTGGTTTTTCTTCGTGTTCTTTCCACATGATTTGTCTGTACTATGCTAGATATCCTACAAATTCAGGTTGATGTTTGTTATTTACTAATTTCTTTTTTCTAGTATTTACTTCATGCTCTTTTATATCTTGAAAGGAGTGCTTTGTGAAGCAACAGACTGATAATTGTGGTCTTGTATTTCTCAATCAAAGCAATTGGCTGATAATTGTGGTCTTGTATTTCTCAATTTGGTTATCTACAGTCTCTTAGGCTACGTGCTTATTTTTTCAACATGATGTTTGACATAGAATTGGTACTATACTGTTTAAATTCAGTTTATATTTTGTATTTGTTACTCTGTAGATGGAAGATGATCCAGCTGAAATGCTAGTGGATTCTGCAGAACATGCTGACACTGGAAAGCTCCAGAACTCTGAGAAGGACCCCTCACCTGATTTTATTCCCTTCCAAGCCGAACGTGGAGCTTCATCTGCCAGCAATCTGGTAAATAGTGGAAAATCTACATCTGTAGAGGCTTCAGGCAATGTCCAGGGAAGTAATCGAAGAGAAAACGCAACCAAAGACATGGAATCAGTCACTCAATATAATCCTGGAAGTACACTCAGTGAAACGGCTAGTACATCTCGGGACGACCAATCATTATGCTATCCACTTTCTTTAAATAAACGGGCAGATGATGATGTTGTAAATAATGTCGCTACCACCATGAATGTAGATGTCTCGCAAGTTTTTGCCGGGTACTCTCGTTCTAGCAGTCCATTGTCTCATGGAAATGGAGAGTCTTCATCAAGTGAAGATTTTGTTGTAAACAACACAAATGAAATTCTTATCTTCAATAATTCTGATTCTGTATCAGTTCGTTCGGACTCTTCAGTTACGCCACATTTGGTGGGAGATGATATGCGTCAGGATACACCATCTTCAGGTCCTGAATTTCTGGTGTCAGACAGGGAAGAGGGTGTAAGAGATGGAACTGCACTTCATGTTGACATGTCTAATGCCTCTCCCAATATTTCCTCTAATATTCCTGCTGAAATTAGTAGTCGCGAAGCAAGACGGAATAGTAGAAGACTTTTTTGGGATTCCTTTTCAAGGAGAAGTCCAAGGAGGCGTGCTGATCCCCGTAACTTCCGTTTTCCAAATGATAATTTAGACGATGTAGCATCTCATGACAGGTCACTGCTGGACTTTAGTGATAATACCTTTCATGAGGGGTCTGGAGGAAATTTGCCATCAAATGGGAGTCGGAATGAACGGCGACGGCATTCCAGATCTGAGGTGATGATGTGGTTTGTTTTATTTTTTTCTACAGTGGGAATTTGGTTGCTGCTCCACTAAATTCTGGTTATTATCTCTTCACAGATGTGGGAAAGACTTCCTGGTGGTCTAATTGCAAGTGATCATCGAAGTGCCACCTGTCCAACTGGGATTCACACAGATGGCCCATGTTCATGTGAGACAATTTTAATGAGTCGAGAAACTGGCAGTCGTGCAAGTATATCCCGAATAGTTATGCTTGCTGAGGCTTTGTTTGAGGTAACTTTTGATGATGCAACTTTTTTAGTTTCTTTATGGCTTCTGCACAATGTTTAACAGTGGCAGATGTAGAAGATAGTTTATGGGTTCACGGCGACTCATTAGCTTTTTTGCGTTGTGAACCCAATTATTATTGCATATTAACTTGAGGTTGCAGTAGAAACCTATACACTTCAAATCCGAGATTCACCTATGATGTACAGTCCATTGTTTGCCCATAGCTTCTGCTCCAAGTGTTCTGTAACTTGTTACTGCCTCATGCAAAAATCTTTCGAGATAGAAAACTCTGAATGGGGAAGACACTTTTTTAAGCAGTATCGCCAAAGACTCATTTGAGGCACACTTAAGCCATGAAGCTCAAAGAAGCTCAGGGGAGGGGCTTTGCCTCACTTAGGTGGTGCTTTAGTGTAGGCAAGGCACTTAGGTGGTGCTTTAGTGTAGGCAAGGCACTTAGGTGTGCACCTCATTTCCCATAAGTTTTATCTTGATTAGGCACTAAGGCGTGCACCTCATGATTCTCCTCCCACTTCATTGACCAAGATGGTCACACCCCAGTGCAAAATTTAATTTTTATTACACTAAAGGGTGCACCTCATGATTCTCACCACTGCTTCTTTGAAGTGAAATGCACAATTATGGGAGATTAGAAAAGATCAAATATCTATGGGAGTGTGGCCCTCATGATTCTCCTCCCATTTTATTGACCATGAGGGCCACATTCTCATATATATTTGATCTTTTCTAGTCTCCCATAATTGTGCATTTCACTAAAAAGAAACATGTGCTTTCTTCTCGCTTTTCACTTCAAGCCCCATTTGCCGTACTGCTTTTTTGTTCTTTTTCACTTTTAACAGCTGGGTTTTGGTAAATGCTGGCATTGTAAGAAGTGCCAACACTCAACTTTTTCTAACTAATAATTTTACTGTTGTTGATATTATTGAGCGCTACAAAGTTTTTTGTTTTTTCTTTCTTTGTTGATAAGTATTGAGTGTTGTAGAGCTTGAATATATATCTTGATTGGACCTTGTCAAATAATTGTTCAATGAAAGTACTAAATTGCTTTATGAGCTTTATGTAGAGCAATTAACATAAAATGTTGTTGTTGTTATTACTCGCTACTGCTTACATTAAAAGAAAGAATGCTAGTGGCTGTCAGGATTCTTATTTGGGCCTAGGAGGTGAACATTTTCAAATTTTGAGCAAGAACTAAAGAACATCATTTGAATTATCTAATAATCATTTCTTCAGTGATAAATATATAGCATATTTCATGGCATTCGGATCTTGATCCATTGGTCTCTCCAAAAGTCTAAGTTGTATCACTATAAAATTTTGGCTCCTGGTACCATGTTGTGCGTCTTTAAATCTTCCTCTGTAAAGGAGACTGAAGTGGGATAGAGAAAGCTATTGATGTTAGATATCCTTTAGTCTGCTTAAGTTGTTGCTATACATCAGAGTGATCAAAAGCCAAAAGTGCGGAAAAGCTCTAATGTCCATTTGATGCTCTAATTTAAAAAGGGGCGATGGGAGAAAAAAAATACAAAGATATATGTTTGGTGCAAGACTAATAATTATAATCATGAATAACAAATATATGCTCAAAGAAACTGAAAAAAAGAGGATAAATTGAAATATGAATTGTTTAGTGTTGCTTCTTCATAAGAGGGTCATTGGTAAGGAAAAGTATGCATAGAACTTTGATGATGACACTGAAGTGCACAATAAGCGAGGGGGAGCACTCAACACATTTTGGGCCTTGCTCCAGGGCTAAGGCACACCGACAACAGTGCCATACATAATACTCGGTGCTTGTTATGTAGACCTGTTTAAGTACCCTTAATTTGCATGTTTTAGAGATACATTTAAGTTTTCTTTCTTTGAAAGAAACCTCATATTCTATCTGTGGTTTTCCCATTCATTATTGGAAGTCATCACTGTTTGACACTAAATGACAAATTGCAGGTACTGGACGAAATACATCGGCAACCTATGTCATTGTCCTTATCTGTGTTATCACTTCCAGCTCCGGAGTCAGTTGTGGATTCATTCCCGGTGAAGAGTTACACAAAATCAGAGGAAGTAGATACTAGCAACAATGTTTTACAGTAAGTTTCTCCATCACTTTTTGTTTGGGTTGGATAAATGAAGAGATATGATGAAAGCTGTCTCCTACTCTATCCTGGGACATTTTTCCCTTTGTCATATAAAGAGAAAGGATCAATAGAATGGTTCACTGTTTGCTCTATTTTGTTTTTCTCCCTATTTATTCCGATGATCGAGTGTTAAGATGGCGTTAGTATTTCTATTTGTATCTTGAGGGTTAGTTTGGTAGAGTATACAAGAATAACACTAAATAGGGTGTATAAATAATGCTGGAAGTAGTTACGTTTCGTATCCACTGATTGATTTGGTGTATTAAGGGAAGCTCTGTCTTTAACCATGCTTATCCATGTGTTAATAGCCCTTGTATTATTAATACCTTTGCTTGCTGTATATTAGTTATACCACCCTGTAATACTGAATAGGGTGTGCGTTAGTTAAGCAAAAGCTAAAAATCCTACCAAACAATGTCTAATACATTTATAAAATTCTCTAATACATCCTGCGGAATGTTTTGGCTTTGTCTTAGATAGTCCTTTGCCAATTAGGAAGAAGTACTACTCTGATCATGGACACTTTCTTTATCATGTTTTTTCAGTGTCACCTTGATGCTTTTGAGTTAGGTAATATAAAGAATTGTTCTTGTATATGAAGGAGAATTAATTGTACAGAAAAGATTTTGTTACTGGTGGACTATATGTTCGTTTTTCGTTCTGTGTACCTGTAAAAACAACCCATATTATTCCCTTCATCTCATTTTCATCGACCCCTTTGGCTTTTTCGAGATGAAGAGATGAACTTTTGGATTTCTTATGTATTGAGTTGTAGAAAGTGTTTCTCAATGAGGAAAAAAATGGAGAAATTGGTAGAGATGTCACATCAGTAATAGCTTAGTATGTATTATATGCCTATTCACTGCTTTTTGATGGTTTTAAGTTTTGGAATTTATGATCGTGTTCTACAATTCGTAGGTGTCACATATGCTTGTCTGAGTACGAAGGAGGAGATAAAATACGAGTTCTACCTTGTCACCATGAGTTTCATTTATTATGTGTGGATAAGTGGCTCAAAGAGATACATGGGTAACATTAAACTGCATCTATCTCTCACATTAGTTATGTTCTCTCATTGCTGCAGAGAGAATTTTACTAAAGGAGTAGATACCTTTGTCCTTTACTAACATGGTGTTTTTCACAGTGTATGTCCTCTTTGCAGAGGAGATGTTCGAAATGGTTTCGTGGACGCTTCAGTTTCTAACTCAGCAGCCCTTCCTCTTGAGGTATCTAGTATATAGTGGGGAGAAAGGGAGGGGAAGAGGGAAAAGGAACGCCACGCTAAAACCTCCATCTTTATATACAGTATCAGACGACTTCTGAGGGGATACTGAAGGCTCCTCTTAACGGTGTTTATATCCTGAAGCATCTTGAGATCACCTATCGGAGTACGTTGAACACAGAATGATCAGTTCCCAAGTTTTCTTCCTTTGCCTTTTCCCTTATTCTCAACACAATGTGTGAGAATAAGGGCCCTCTTCCTTTTCTTTATTTCCGACATTGCCCCCATGCAATCTTGTGTAGAGCTTGTACAGATGTATATGGCAGTTTTCGCTCTGCAATGTACCCTTCCTGTTGTTGTTGTTGTTAAGAAGGCACCTTTTAATGTTACTTTGAGAGAAAAATTACAAATGCAGATGCCACTGTACTTGGTGGTGTGGCCTTAGGAAATAGGTGAATTTTCATATGGATTCTCATTAATAGATAGATATATATATATGTAATAGGGAAAGTTACAAATATATATCTATAATATTATATAGCAGACTTCCATAGCCAAGATGTGGCTTGTCTTGCCTGCAATTAAAATTCATTGTTTTTCTTTTTAATTTGATCATCTTGGAAACAGCCTCTTGCTGCATACAATGGATTTTTTGCGGTCGGGTCCTTTCTCGGACCTTACGGGTTTTGAGACGAGAGTTTTCAGGAAACAGCCTCTCTACTTCTATGGTAGTGGTAAGGTCTGCGTACATTTCATCCTCCCCAGACCCCATTTATGAGATTATACTGGGTATGTTGTTGTTGTTGGGTCCTTTCTCGGACCTGCCCATAGTAGGACAAAGATGTTTTACTCATACCATTCAAAGATGATTTTTGCTAAACACATTTTTAACAGCCTCTGACAGAAATGTAAAAATAAGATTGCTACACTAAATTTTTTGCCTGAGCATAGCGGGATTTGACAAAGATGTTTTACTCAAAAACATAAACAAGTGAAACCATCCAAAGATGATTTTTGCTAAACATATTTGTAAAAGTTTGATAAATGGAATAATACATCTCTTGTAGAGCCAATAAAGAACATAGATCTTGAATAGCTCTCAGCTTTCTTTCTTTCACTGTCCTCCAAAGTGAACTCTCCTAAACATCAAAGAAAGGATTATATTTTAGTCCCTTATCAATACTACTGTTGACATAAACTTGACCACCACTCTTCAATGAAGTGAAGCTTTTGATATGTTTAGGATGAAATGTATGATGATGATCTTGTTCAGGAGCAAAAAGATTTGGATGGCAATTTTCATCATCATCATCAAATGTTGTCCATCTTTTGGAGTTTTGCTTTTCTTCCTTGGTGGTAATTACAACCTTTGAGTTTCCTCCTCCCATTTCTCCAACATGGTTCTTGAATTCCTTCCTTACAACATCCAAAACTACGTCTCCGTATCGATCACACCATGCTCTGAAACATCATCAAAAAAAGATCAGAACAGTTAGTCTGAGGTGATACTAACTGATTTTTGTCTATTTGCTCGAATTCTTCTCTGTTGGATCCTTCAAAACTAGTACACTATTCACAACTTTTGAATGGCAAGGGTTTAAAGTAAAAGTGTGCTTACTTAGGGAAGAACTTTTTTAGATCAGCCTTGTCAACTGGAAGCCTAGTTGAAATTGCTTCAATTTGATCATCTCTGATGTATGATACCAAAGTTAGTAAATCCAATCTATTCAACAAGAAAGAGTCCAACGACGACACAGTGGGGTCTAGATAGTAACAGAACAGTACTAATACAGAATAATAAGATAGTCGAAGTACAAGAAATAACAAATAGTAACAAGAAGTGAAGGACAAGAAAGTGTTCTTAGCTTACTTAAACTCAACGCTTGCATTTTTGGCACCTAGTTCTGTTTGAATTCTTGATAGTTCTTTCTTGATACGGTCTCCTAGAACCTGAAAATGTGCAACCCCAAAACAATTTTACTAAGATCATAGAGACGTTGTAATAATAAATGGATGTGTATGTGTATGAATGAGAGACCTTATCGACAAAGAAATCCGAGGGGGCTCCATTAGGATGCAGCTTTCTTTTGATCTGTTTGGTATCTGGACCATCTCCAACAGGCTCAGCAACAAGCTGGCCTAAGTAAGTTCCACCATCCGATTTCTCATCAAGTGACAGTGGAGCTGTTTCATCCTCCGAATCATTCTTCTTCCACCTCTTGAATCCATCAAATCCCCACTGTTTCTTCCCTCCTGATTTCGACTTTCCCTCAGATTCTGGCTCACCGCAATGATGTTGATCATCAATGCCAAACAGTCCCTTAAAAGGTTTCTTTTGCTTCTTCACTTTCATAGTTTCATTAGGCAAGCTCTCCACCATTAGAATTGTCTTAGTTTCACTATCTTTTTCCCTCAAATGAGTGTTCCAGAAAGGGTTCTCTGTCGACACTCCCAATTCGTTTCTCTCGGAACAATTTTCACCAACTGGATTAAGTATGCCTCTTTCTTTTTTGGATGATGCAAAGCCAAAAACTGAAGCAGCCCCTTTGATTTGCTTTAAAGCTGAAGAAGTTTGATTTTGCTTATCTTTCGAGCTCGAAGTCGATGAATTCTCTTTGCCAAGATAGGATTTTTCATCCTTCAAATCTATAACAGACCACTCATCATCTGTGGTTTCTTTCTTTGATCCAACAATAACATGTTTTGCCTCAATCTCAGCTCCTTGAACTGCTAGCCTTTGTAATAATGGCCTTTTTGATGAATGATACTCTTCCTCTGATATACATTTTGCAAACAACAACTCCTTCAACAAGAAACACCACATAAAATTTTAAGCTTTACAGCAAAAATCAACTCCCCAAAGCTGTCATTTCAGTTCAATTTGGAAAATGTACTTGAAAACAACTCCTTCTAGAAGAACAACCATATAATAAACACGATGACAACAACTACATACCTAGTGTAGTCTCACAAAATGGTGCATGAGAAAGATAAAGTGTAAGTAGAACCCTAACTCAAAGGTAGGTTGTTTCCAATAGACCCTCCTCGACTCTCACGGGTAAAACAACAAAAGAAAAACCCCAACTCCTAAAAGCTGAAAATTTTAGTTTAATTTTGAAAATGCACTAGAATACAACTCCTTCAAGAATAACAACCTTAAAGATTGAAACTTTTGACACGAGGGTTCTCGGGAAACAAGCTCTCTACTTATATCAAATAGTGATAAGGTCTGTGTATCCTTCCAGACTCCACTTGTGAGATTCCACTACGTATATTGTTGTTGTTAAAGATTGAAACTTTACACCAATTTTTTTTTACAGATAGAAATAACCAATAGAAAAGAAATCCCAACTTCCCAAATGATGAAAATTCAGTTAAATTTGGAAAATGTACTTGAAATTACAAATAAATTGGAGCTATCTTTCTATAATTAGCACTCTATCAAATGACACAAACTTCAAGAATTGAGACAAAAAAAAAAAGGAAAGGGAAATTCACCTGCAAGAAGATCAGCTTATCCCTTAAGATGGAAGAATGTTCATAATCAGCAGGAGACGCGATGAGGGTCTCGAGAAGATGTGATCTGAATGCAGAAACTTCAGAATCAGCCAAGATCCCTTCTTTACAAAGCCCCATCAAGTTAAGAATTTGATGAAAAGATTCTTGTTGCCATTTAATGTTATCCGATTGCTGCTTCGATAACCTCTGCTCAGCAGCTGCAATCGCGGGTACACGCCTTTTCTTGAAAGGAAATGGAAGAATGGTTTTGCAAAGAGAAGTAATTGAATCATGGAGTGAGCTATAGTATGTTGGTGTATATGAATAAACCATTCTTGAAAATTCAAAAAGGAGGCTTTTTTTCTTCTTTTCACTGAATTTTTTTCTTGAATCTGTGAATTTCTTGAGAATTTTTTTGTATTTAAATGTGAAATTTTTCTTGTGTGTGTTTGATTTGATGATGATGGTGAAAGGCTTTTCTTGAAGCTTGTTTTTTTTGCCAAACGGTCAGTGGGAAAACTAGCCGTTGGGAGTTTTAAAACGTTGGCTATAACATGAAACGGCGTCGTGTTACTTTTTCTAGTTCAAATATTATTTATATTAATTAGGATTAACAAAACTAAAGGATATGTTGATTTTAGAATGAATTTATTTCATGTTTAGTCGAGATTATATCACGGATAATTATCTTGTAATTAGAGTGTTAGTTTTATTTTTGATCCGACATTGAGAGCGGGATAGAAATTTTGGGATACTTGTTCCCGACCAAATGAGCTCTTAGTTCCTCAGTTAATTTTTATATAGGTAAATTTTGATTTTAATCTTTGTAATATTAGATTAAGCATATACCTTTTAATTATTTGTATGCTACTCCATATTTGAGGATAGTATACTAAAAAAAATTGTTTATGATCTTAGTTATTTCAATTAAGATTAAGACGTCTAAATTTGAATGTACATATAAATGTTAAGATTAACATAAAAATTTAAACGTCTGAATCTAATGCAGAGTAAAGATATTGTATTTAGAAATAAGATTTGAATACTTGCATGTAATGTAGGCTTAGTCGTTTTAGAACAATCAATGATCGGTAAACCAGCGGATCCATTTGCAACCCCTTTGAAATCTTACCTGAATAGTATTTCTTTTCTGTATTTCAAATACTTCGTACAGTGCCCAATAAATTATTGGGAGTTTTTTTAATGATTTTGATACCTGCGGAATTATTAACAATAAATCAATTTTTTCTAAACATCTAAATTTACCTAATTTAACATTATTTTTAAAAGTAATAAACATAAAATGTAATAAAATATATAATTAGTTTAATATTTATATCAACAAAATATTTTTTAAAAAACTAATGACAACTAATGGTGGTGATGGTTAGCGACATTGGTTGTACGTGCCAACTATAGATGGTGTTGGATAATGACAATGTTATGAATTGGTGACTAACAGAAGCGATTGATGGTGATGATTGATTGTTGTGGTTGATAGTTAATGACAGTAATGAATACTAACAATGGTTAGTGGTATACAATAGTAAGTAACGATCGGGATAATCGATAGTAAGAAGTGATCGTTGTGATAATGATGGTTAGTATGCCCCAATAACACAATTATCTTTTTTGGAAAAAAGGAAGTTTTGAGTTACCAAAATAACTGCTATAACACAAGGAATTTAACAACAACAATATTACCCCATTGCATCAAAGGCTCCCGCCCATTGCGGGGTAAGGAGGGGTCAGATATATGCAGTCTGACCCCTATGTTTAAAACATAGATCGACTGTTTCCGGATGATCCATGATTAGCGTCGAAAGTTGCTTTGACAAACTGCTACTTCACAATTGAAAGAAGCACAGACAGTTTAAAGAGTCATTTTGCTTTATTCCATCATACCTCAAAGCCAAAAAATAGTAAATCTTTGGTCCATCCATTTGTAAAAATATATAACACAAGGAATTCAAATAACATAATTTCTAAATCTTAGAATATGTTAATGGAAGTCCTAAATATCTTACCAATGATACAATCCTCTTATTTCAAACTTCATCTATACAAACTCCACAAACAATAAAAGGAACTACGCCTCAGTTTCAAACAAGTTAGAGTCGACTATATGAATCCCGACTTCTTAATTTAAGGTCATTTCATATCCCCTATATACAAACTACGCGCAATACATCTTTTTCAAGTTACAATCTCCATTTTGCAGCAAGGGCAATAGGCATAATTCTCCAACCATGGAACCAAACAACATGAATGGAACTTATGGTCACATTGCAGATGCATTAAGTTATCACCAACCTTGAAATGGTCCAAACAAATGATGCATTCATCGTTTTCGATATCCTCCCGTTGCTTTACTACCCTGCTAAAGGTCTTTATCCCATTTTGCTTCAGTCGAACCATCTCTTTCTTCTGCAAAGTATTCAATTCTACTTGCCCCTTCTCGTCCTTCAATCTTTCTTCTTTACTTGTAGTCCTGTTTTCAATAACCACAATGAATAAGAATAAGCTCATTGAGATCCTATGTTGTTCGGACACTCCAAAAGGAGCGCATTTTTTGAAGGATCCAATAAGCACCTGACAGTCTGAAGAGCCCGAGCAATACAACTGAGATCATATTAATGTTTTAACAATCACTTGGTTGTGGGTTTGGAAAAACTTACATCTGTATCCTTACCAAACCAATAAATGCATGACATGTACTTTTTGCGTACAACTTATCACTTGACCGTAGTCAATCTCACATATTAGTTCAAAATCACAACTACAAAAACTCAATTTTTCAAGTTTCAACTTCAAAATCTATAACCAAACGCGACCTTTAAGACTCATGAGCATTGAATAAAGAGCATTTTCCGTTCATAGGCCCCACGCAGTGCAAATTCGAATTAGTTCATTCAACGAATTCCAAATACTAAAACAAAAAAAGGGGTAATACACAAGAATCTTATATAATATCATTGAGCTAACTAATTAAATTTCTTCTCTTTTTCTTTGCAAAATTTTTAAATTTTTTGCTATAGAAAGAAACACACACAAAAAAGAACAAATTTATTACCTTCTTAGCCTGTGTTCCAATCTTTGTTTGGCTTCTCTAGCTTTTTCACCAATATCCTCATCATGGCTTCCTATAATTCTTTGCTCTATCTGCTCATTCAATTGCAAAACACAACAATATTATACTGAAAAATTCATTCTTTAACTCAAATTTACATCAAAATTCTCCAAGAAAAGGGTGTAGAGGTTGAGGGTTTTGGGGTGGGGCGGGACGGGGCAGGTGCACAGAGGCAGATCCAACATTTGAAGTTCACGGATTTCAAGACTAAAAGTTACTCCAACAACAATAGCATACCCATTGAAATCCCACCAAAAGGGTTTAGGAAAGCTAAAATGTACGCAAACCTTACCACTATCTCATAGAGATAAAGAGGTTATTTTCGAAAGACCCTCCTCTAATATATTATAATAATTGAGTTTACAGTCAAATATTTATAGACATTCAGTGAATTTCTCAATAAATGTACATGATCTAATAGAAAGTTATCGGTTCACGTGAATCCACAACACTATATGCCAGAACTTTTACTAAGGAGATTAAAATATAAAAAAGTAGACATACATTATACAATATTTGAAGTTTATGGGTTATAATACCAAAAAGTTAGAATTCACGATCAAATATTTATAGATATTTAATAATTTTTTTACTATACAAGTTCTAAGCAAAAGCTATTACTTCACATGAACTAGCACCTTATTTCACTAAGGAGATTCAAAATATAAAAAAGCAAAGAAGGCATCGAATTCAACATTTACTATATACACATACGTAAAAAACTAATTTTTGACTAGTATAAAATGTAATTTTTCGATGAAAGAGGTTTAGATAAACTCTTGAGTACCATACCTTGGAAGAAGCAGAAGGGGCAAATGAATCAAATGATCTGAACTGATAACCCCTTTTTGTAATACACAGAATTCCAACAAACAAGCCAGACATTTTTAATTTACATTTGTGATTTAACCAAATTTTGGAGAAATTGAGATAGAATTATAAACAAGATATTTTGAGTTTTGTGTCCAAGAATTGTCTTTTGGGATGTTAGTTGAAGAAAGGAATTTTAGGATAAGTATTTTAAGCAAAGATGAAACTTTAAGAAAGAACAAACAAATATTCCCTCTTTCATTTTATATGATACCCTTTAACTTAATATAGCTTTAAAAAAAATTAATTTAAAATTATTTTTAAATATTTATATAATTAAAAATTATTTTATTAAGGGTAAAAAAAATTTTAGAATAAGTATTCAAGGAAAGATGAAACTTTAAGATAGTTTCCATCAATTTCGGATGGAGCCAAAAGATTCACTATTTTTTGGCTTTGGAGTACGATGAAATAAAGCAAAATGACTCTTTAAACTGTCTACGCTTCTTTCAATTGTGAAGTAGCAGTTAGTCAATGCAACTTTCAACGCTCATCATGAGTTATCCGAAAATAATTGTATTATGTTTTTAAACATAGGAGTCAGACTGCGTACATCTAACCCCCTTACCCTGCAATACACGAGAGTCTTATCGACATTGGGTAACGTTGAATGTTGAAATGAAACTTTAAGAAAGAATAAAAGAATAGTGATTTGCAGCCAAAAAAGCTAAGGTGTCTAAAAGTAATAAAATAATAATTGGTCCACTTTGAGACTTGTACACAAGTTATTGGTTAAATTAAGATAATGGACAACTAATGAGCACAAATGCTTCAATGAATCACATCTGCAGTATTTGGGCAGAGCTTTTCAAAAATATAATGGATAATACTTTCCCCGTTCCGAATTAATTGAATTTTTAAATTTTTTTTTTAAGATTTAAAATAGTTGAATTATTCAAAATTCAAGATGAATGTTTGAAATTTTTTTCATATTTGTCCTTTAATTTATTGAAATTTTATATTTTTATAGGAGATAAATTATACTATATATTTATAACTTCACAAAGGGCGATAGTGAAAAGTATGATTAAAATTTTATTCTTGAATATTTTTCTTAATATGTGTGCATTGTTTCACAAATTTAATTAGAATGAGATGAAGAGAATATAAAATATTATGTCACGTATTTTAACATATAAAATTATATAATAATACTATATGTGTCAAACATATGAAAGTGTATAATAGAATATGTTGATGTAATATACCACAAATATAATAAATTATAGTTAAAAATAAAATGACGAAATTAAATAAAAACTCATTTGGACTGAGGCGCGGAAATCTCGCTCTTTTTAAGGAGATTCAAGGTCACTGTGTCTACACCGATCCAGCAGTGATACACTTGACTTGTCACCTGCGGTATACAATAGTTCTGGATTAGTTGAAGAGTCCAAAATTCCACAAATAGAACACCTTCCTTCAGCATATAATTACTCTTTGTTGTATAGTGATTATAGTTGAAAACTTAGAATATTTTTCATTAGTCTCAATTGTCTCTATCTTTATCCACACTTCTCATTTTTCTTTCATCCCCTTCACAAACGAAGAAACATTACTATTTATAATTGAAAAATTCTTCTTTATCTTGATTAAGAATAAAGTGGACAATATTGTACGTAAATGAATGAAAGAATAATTTCTTGGAGGTTACATGAGTTACAATACATAATATGGTAGAACATGACTTAGTGTTTATATAAGTTATAAAACGTTAATGGTCATATGAGTTACAAGAAACTAATGAGCATAAGAGTTACAAGAATTAATACCATTTTTACCACAATTTACACCAACATATGCACTTAATATTTTATTTTAATAATCAATGCATGTACATCAACATAATGTAAAAGGTGATTATACATAAATATGAGCTAAATCGAGTATGGCCTAAATTGATTTGACATAAAATTTAAGGAAATAAAAAATATTAATAATGTGTATTACGAAAATACTTATAACAATAAATTTGCAAAACTTTGTTTGAAACAATAAATTTTACGGAATTTTTTCAAAACCAAAAGCTTAAAAACAGTAAAGAAAATAGAAGTAGAAATTAAGAAGAAAATCGAATTCACTGAATGCACAGTGTATTTCTAAAAAAATTATTCTCCTCAAATATTCAAGATTAATCGAATATATCCTCCCAAAATAAATAATTTTACCCATTAATATATTGGTACTAAAAATAATGATGTCAGCAATAACGAGGGAGAAATGTTTTTCATTAAAGCAGAAGGGAACACTTCATATTCTCTCTTTTCATATTTCTTCCATTTTTTCATTTATTCTTATTACATCAAATAAAATAAATTTTTTAATTTTGTGATTCTAAATTAAAATTATATCAAATATATCAAATATTCTTAATCTTATGGTCTTACATATACCATGTAAAAAGCTAAAACTAAAGTGTTGGAGAAAAAAAATGGATCATTTTTTTAAACAAACAAACAAAAAAATAAATCATTCTTTTTTAAATTAAAAATATATATAATATTTTATATTAAACTACATGCCACAAATATTTTCTTCTAATAAACATAGAACCTAATATGGTCATGATAGTCATGAGATGATTACTTAAAATATATGAGTCGCGCATTAAAAAAATAAAACTATGTCATATAAAATGAGACGAAAAAAGCGCTAAACATGTACAAGTAAAACTCACTAATGGTCTAATTAATAATAGCAAATTACATTATCTTTTTTTTCTTCTTCTTTTGTGTTATGTCTTAAGTGTCCTTTTGATTTGATTAGGTAGAAGTAACTTTCAATTAACAAATCATATGAATCAACAAGTGTACTGTAAAAATGGAAAAAATAATTGATTTTTTTCTGAATAAGTTTCGATTAATCGAAAAATAGCAGAATCATAACTTGTAAATTATTAAAGTTTTAAAAGAACATTATTATTGAAATCGAATTGAAATTGGATAATGAATCGATTCAGTTTGTTTCAATGTTTCAATTATTCGATATTTATGTACATCCTTAATTCATATTTCATTATCAACAAAATAATAGTAAGATACATTATTATTGTCATATGGGACCAGACAAATAGTGGAAACTAATTGAATTATTGAGAGTTTTCTTTCATGGTGGGATCCCAAAAAAAAGTCAGTGATTTTTGGTTCCATTTAAATCACTTGTTCTAATTGATACTCAATAATCATATGATAATCTATATGGAATTTACACAAAAATCAACTCATGTAATAAAAAAGTTGATAAGAATAATATCACATTAGGATGACTCTTTAAACTGTTTGTGTTTCTTTCAATTGTGAAGTAGCAGTTAGTCAATGCAACTTTCGACGCTCATCATGGGTCATCCGGAAACAGTCGATCTATGTATTAAACATAGGAGTCAGGTTGCGTATATCCGACCCCCCTTTATCCCGCAATGAGCGGGAGACTTTGAGGCAATGGGGTAATGTTGTTGTTTGTTGTAGGATGAAAATTGTGAGTTCCTTCTAAAATTTTGGACAATTTTTTATTTTGAATTAGTTTTTCGAATGTGAATTACATCCAAAATCTAATATGGTATCAGATTGGATCACGTAGTGGGACTCTTGGACCATGCATGCTACAAGTTGTGAATATTCTCTCGATTTATGACTATACACGCACTAGACGAAGTAGAACTTCAATGAATATTCAGATCTATCTGTGAAGAGGAGGAAGCGAGCCACGGATCTTCCTTCTTTCGAACTAGATTTTTAAGTTCAACATCAGTTGATTAGTATGGTCACTCAACCATTGAAAATACATTTAGTGAAATGGTGTTGACAAAGTCATGTCTCTTTATTTTGTAATATGAAAATTAAAGTCACTTCACAATTGTTATCTTCATACCAAATATATTATTAACAATTTAATGATGTAACACACAATATTTAAAGCCAAAATAATTAAAACTCACCTTGCTATTCTCCCAATCCACCATAGCTCACACTACATAAAGTTCTCTTAGAAGATCATATAGTCAATAGGTTCAATAACACAACACCTATCATATCTATATGTTTTTTTGTGTAACAACACCAAGAAGATACTTAGTGAAGTTTTACCAGTGAGGAGGGCAAAATATATGTAGATCTTACCACTACCTCATAGAGATACAGAATTATTTCCAAAATATATTTTTTGTGTACATAGTAGAAATCTTGGACCCCTAGAAGTTGGAGAAAGAGACATATGCAACTTCCTTCCAATTTCCTAATCATGTACTAGTACTAGTCAAAATTGTTGTCATTCTACAACATGGACAATGTGCATTGGATTCTAGCCATGGCACCAAACACTTGGAATGGAACTTGTGGGCACAAGACAATTGCATTAAGTTATCACTAATCTTGAATTGGTCCAAGCAAATTGCACATTCATCTTGTTCTTGAGATTTCCAAATCATTTTTGCCCAATTGAACTTCTTTGATCCACTTTTCTTTAGTCCAAAAAACACTTCTCCTTGCAAATTTGGCCTATTATCCACCATGATCTCTTGGCTTTGGTTTTGTGGTTGTCTATTATTGAGACTCCTAAAATTCATCACAAGATGAAAAATACAATTTAGTGACATGAGGGCAAATGAAGAAGTTGCAAGTAACAAACTACTACTCCTATATGGTTTTCCTAATATGTAGTTATATACATTATTAGGTGCAAAGGTTTTCTCAACCGTTTGGTATGCGGGATAAGATGAGATATTTCAAGATTAAATTCGAAAAAAAATTGTTATGATATAAATTTTATTCCAGACTTAATCTTGAATATTTTCCATCAAT
>JAOTQR010000097.1:2071056-2089809 GCA_025774065.1 Solanum ossicruentum | reverse complement strand
GAGAAATACATAATTAACGAATCTTAGAAGAGATAAATAAAGAGAGAAACAGATTTATATCATATTTTTTATCAATAAAATTATATTTTTTATATTTTATTTATAATTATATTATATTTATAAATATATATCGTAACCTCGTAACCAATTCAATAATGCCCTTTTTCTTGAATTAAACAAATATGTGAAAATGTCTAAAAGGGGAAAGTGGATATAAAGTAAAATAAATGTAGTATAAAGTACTCACTATTTCTATGCTTTGATTTTTTTTTCTTTTCCTTCATCAAAAATATAAATTCATTTCTTTTTTTAAAAAAAGTTTCCATTTAGATCCTTTCACCAAAATTGACTAAATTTTGCAAATTTAAACACTTATGCATGAAATCTTCCACGTGTCCTTTCCCCCTTCTATCACTTTCTCATTTTTTTCTTTTATTATTTTATTTTTTTTGGGTATTCTGCAAATAATTTTTTTTTCAAGAAATCAAAAATCAAAAATCAAAATCAAAATCAAAATCAAAAGGCAGCTTCCTCTTCCATTTCTACAATTTGATAGCGACCCACGCAGCTTTCTTTCCTTCCTCTCTTCCCTGTACACATATTTGATTAATTCCCTGCAAAATCTTTAAAAAAAGTGAGGAAAAAATAAAAAAGATTGTATTTTTGGGGCATATCAGCTGCAGAAATCTGGAGATTAGCAAGAAAGTGCTGTTTTTGTTCTTGTTTCCACTACTTTCTTGCTGGGTCGGATCTTTGTTTTGGAGGTAATTTTCAGTTTGCTGTTGTTGGTTACTGAAAACTCATGTTTCTTGAGAAACCCTTTTGATTTTCTTGTATTTGGGTGAACCCCATTAGGGTTTATTGAAGGTTTGTTGTATTGGGTTTTCTTGATTTTTGTTAGTAGCTTAATGTAGAGAAGGATAAGACCTTAGAAAACCAGAAATAGAAATTTTAGGTTTAAAAGATTCAATTTTGATTTGTATAGATTATGGCTTTTGATCAAAATTCAATACCAAAAGATTTGAGGCCGTTGAACATTGTTAGGACAGTGCCCGAAGATTCGGGTATTGCTCCTGTGACTACATCTGGTAGAACTGTTGAGGGGTTTTATGGTAACCCGACCCGGGATGTTGGAGGTAGTCCTGGAACTATACAGGGGGTGTATTACCCTACTACTGTAACGGATGCCGGGTTTGTCGGTTTAGGTTATACCAATGCTGGTCCAGGGGGGGCTGTGTGGGTCTCACCACAGGTGGTGGCTTCGCAGCCACCAGCGGGTGTTGTGAGTGTTGGTGTTATGACTTCAGGTACTGGATCGTCACAGAATTTGCATTCTGGGGGGCGGGTTGGTAGTGGTGTATCCGAGCGTGCTAGTGATGATGGTGGTGATGGTTCAGTGTCAGGGAGGAAAGTTAAATTTTTGTGCAGTTTTGGGGGGAGGATAATCCCGAGGCCGAGTGATGGGGCATTGAGATATGTGGGTGGACAGACTAGGATTATAAGTGTAAGGAGGGATGTGAGTTTTGCTGAACTGGTACGCAAAATGGTAGATACTTGCGGGCAGGATGTGACGATTAAGTACCAGTTGCCTGATGAGGATCTTGATGCACTTGTGTCTGTTTCTTGTCCAGAAGATCTTGAAAATATGATGGATGAGTATGAAAAGTTGGTAGAAAGAGCGTCAGATGGGTCAGCTAAATTGAGGGTGTTTCTGTTTCCGACTTCAGAGGTAGAATCATCCAGTATGGTGCAATTAGGAGATCTACAAGATAGTGGACAGAGGTATGTTGAGGCAGTGAATGGGATTAGTAATGGAGTTAGTGGTATTGGCCTTACTAGGAAAGAAAGTAACGCTAGCGCTGGTTCCACCCAGAATTCAGAATTTAGTGTCGCTGAAGCTGTGGAGGTCTTAGGTAATGGTCAGGGGGAGCTTAGAGGTGTACCTTCTTTTGACACACTATCACCAAGTGGGGCTTCTGCTACCTCGCAAGAACCTGCTTACAAATTGGTGTCTACAGATGCAAATCCTGTAACTCATGCTGATGCTTCTGTCGCTCCAATGACCATTCCATTAGTCGTTCCTGGGTCAGTGCCAAGCTTATCTGCTCAGCCGGAGCATGGGTTAGAGAAAATTGTGCCTGTCACTGCACAGCAGGGAGTGACTTATCAAGGAACTACACCATATCTCCCAACTTATGTGGATCCTCAGAGGGAGACACTCAACCGTACAGATTATGTTCAGATTACTCCCCAAATGGGATTTCCAAGACAGCTTTTGGGAACTGTTGGGCCAGTAATCAATCAGCAGCATATAATTGCTGGTGGTCCAACTCAGCAGTTTGTACCTGCTCTTCACATGACAATGACCCCTTCGGGTCATGTCAGTATGAATCCAAATATGGTCGCCTCACAGATTCGGCCCCAACATTTTAGGGTAGAACATTATCCTGCAGAAGGCACATTGGGCCAGAGAGTAGTGCAGTTTCCTGTTGACCAAGGATACAGTGCTTATCAGCTTCACCCCCCTCCTGCAGCTCTTGGAGGAGCTTATGGATGGCACCAGATTCCACAAACACAGCAGGTGCCACTTTCTGAAGGCCAGGTGCCTCAACAACTGGTTACTGGTTCTGAGTCATTACCTAGGTTTGATGACTGTCTAATGTGTCAAAAATCGCTGCCTCATGCACACTCAGATACAGTAGTGCAAGAGCAAAGAGAGAGTCCTGCAAGCACAGTATCTGATTTTAATCCGGTGTTTCATAGCCTTAGGTTGGATGAGATGGGGCGGCCTATTTACAGAGCTGTTACAACCGGAGCCCTTGGGGAGGCAGCTGTTGAACAGCAGGGAGCTGCAATCGGGCAAAGAATTGGGGGTCAGATGGATCATGGAGTTGGAAAAGGTCAAGTTGAGGTAATTGGAGTCTCACAAACTGTTGATAAACAGTATGAACATGATAGAAGCCTCCAAAAGCCTGAGTTTGCAGAGCTGCCAAAGGTGTCAGTTGCCCCCCAAGGTATGATAGGGTTAACAGGTACAGTGCAATCACCTTATGGAGTTTTTGTTGGAGCTGTTCCTCAACCATGCCATGTTAATGCCACTGAGCAGCTTCTGGTGCCATCACAGTATCAGGTTAAACAGGAAGTTGCTGCGAATAAACCAGTCAATAGTGATTTACTTAAAGTTGGCAGCGGGCCTGGTCAAACACTGGATAACTTAAGTGGTGAATCTCCCAAGAAATATGGTGGAACCACACCTACCATGCTTCCGAAAGAAAATGATCTAGAATCTGTTACGGCTTACAACCATTTGAGACAAATTGAAGGAAGGATGGAAAATCTCCTGATGCACCCCACTGAAATTTTAGCTAATAATGAGCAGAGTAAGCCAGCTGTTGATAATTTTAGAAGGGAAGACATCTTGAATAACAGAGTACAACAGTTCAGTGGGAGGGAGGGATATCCAGGTTTGGTTACAAGTAACATGAATCCACATGAAATTCCCATTTCTCCAAATGAGAATCCTTTCTTGCCCAACATTCAGGCTCCAGAAGGGTATGAAGTCTCTCAGCATCCTGTCATGACAAATCCAGCTGTGCATCCCCAACCAAACTATGGGGTTAATCACTTGATACCCGGTGAAATCTCTCCCCATCTAACTGGCCTCTCTGCCCATGCAACAGAAAGAACTCCAGCTATTGCTGAATGGAAAGATGGGGCTCAGCATTTCCAGCCAATGTTGAATCCTACAACTGCCGAAATGTCCATACTTGATGGTACCTCAGCATGTGTACAGGAGAATTCAAATTCTTTATATAGCAATCAGGATCCGTGGAATTTGCAACATGATGCCCATTTCCCTCCTCCTAAACCTAGTAAACTTCAGCTGAAAAAGGAAGCTGCTGGCACCAAAGATTATTCTGGCGAGAATCGTTTTGGCAATAGCAGTGAGTTGCCAACTACTACTAATGTTGGACTACAAACACAGTTGGAGGATGGAGCTTACCTTCCCTCAGGTAATACAGATTACAGTTCAGATCAATCATGGTCCAAGAAAGGTGAGAAGTTTCGATTTTGCTTCTTTCTGGAATTTAGTATTGGTAGGTTTATATTCTTCCAGTCCTAACTTTTTCGTTTCCTATTTGCTTGTGAAGGCTCAGAGGAGGAAATGATCAAGCAAGAACTTCAAGCTGTTGCTGAGGGTGTCGCTGCTTCTGTTCTTCAGTCATCAACTCCATCTAATGCTGATCTGTCCACACATGGGAAGAGTGACTCCCCATCTTCAAGTCAACAGAATATTGAAGCTGAAAGCACTAATGCTGGAAAAGACCCCAAGGATAAACTTGAGGTCTTAAATTCTCTCACACAAACAACAGCTGCTGCTATGCAAGTTGTTTAGAATCAGTTTCTTATCTCTTATCTTTGCCAGTCTAGCTAATTAGAAGCAATCTCTGTTCAGGAAACTAAAACTAAATTTCCAGAGAGAGCAAATTTTGGGTTTCCTGTATCAGATGGCATTGGACGCTTGCAGGTTCGACACTTATTGTCCAGTCCAATTTCCATAATCTGTTATACCTAACTGAAAAAGTGAACTGTTCTTTTGCTGTCACTGGGGTGTTGCAATTTTATAATTTTCCCATTTTTAAAAAGTGTGTTCTTGTGAATAGATTATAAAGAATGATGACCTGGAGGAGATTCGAGAATTGGGTTCTGGTACATTTGGCACTGTTTATCATGGGAAGTGGAGGGGTACTGATGTTGCAATTAAAAGGATTAATGACAGGTGTTTTGCTGGGAAAGCTTCAGAACAAGAGCGTATGGTTGGTGTTTTTTCCCCCCTCTTTCAAATCTTCTTGTTTCTGTCTTTTCCCCTGCACCTAACAATTTATCTAATTTATTCAAGATATTTGCATCTTTTATTCATGTATATATTTTGGCTGTGCTTATCTTTTCATTTAGAGGGATGATTTCTGGAATGAGGCCATCAAACTTGCAGACTTGCACCATCCAAATGTTGTTGCCTTCTATGGTGTTGTGCTAGATGGTCCTGGTGGCTCAGTAGCGACTGTGACAGAATATATGGTTAACGGATCCTTGAGAAATGCTCTACAAAAGAATGAGAGGTAACTTCTTTTTGTAATTCTTTTTGCTTTAATGGATTGAATGGTGTATCTGTTTATTGGTATTTCAATTCTTACTTCCATTTGCAGGTATCAAATGGAATCTGAATTATTAATAACTTCATTTGCTGGTTTTTATACCACTGAGTTTGGTTAAACTTGTTTTAGGGTTTACCTCTGCTATGGCTTAAGTGATTAAATAACTTGGTCGTAAAAATCGGAATCAAAATAATCCCTTCGTGGCATAAATTCATGTCTTCATGCTATTTTGCGGCAATGGTAGGTTAAAGGCATCATCATTTTAAGATGGGCCTTTTCCTGTGTGCCTCAAGGATAAGGTGCTTTTACAACTATTTTACAGCAATGGTAGGTTAAAGGCATCATTATTTTAAGATGGGCCTTTTCCGGTGTGCCACAAAGATAGGGTGCTTTTACTGTAGTTACTTTGTGGATTAGTAGGTTTCTTTCATGACATGCATTGAATTTTGCGGCCTCGGAAAGCCATCTGGTTGATTTAAGCATTTTCAGTTTGAGCACTAATCGTACTCTTCTGCTTACATTAAAATTGTAAAATATTTGTGGTGTTACACATAAAAAATGGTGTTTGCATACTGTCTTCAGGAATTTGGATAAGCGGAAACGCCTCGTGATCGCCATGGATGTTGCATTTGGAATGGAGTATCTGCATGGGAAGAATATAGTGCACTTTGACTTGAAAAGTGACAATCTGTTGGTTAATCTGCGTGATCCCCACCGTCCAATATGCAAGGTTAGTCATTCCCAGAAGATGCTTTTTTTGGAATAAGATAGTTGAATAATTTCATTCATCTCTTTCTATGTCATGTACATGGATCTATATACATAAGAGAGTGTGGAATAGAATCTCCTAAATCCCGTAAACATGGGATTATACAAAATCATATATTTTATATGAGGAGAAAGATATGATATTCTAGATAACAATAATTATCCTAAGATCTTAGAGGATCAGATCTTGTTATGAAGAGTATCTTCCCATCTTAGTGGATCTGATCGTGGTATGAAAAATTCTTGGAAATCCTCTATCAGCCAACACTTTTATTTGCCAGTTGATAGAAAACGATGTGCATAAATGTTAAAAGATTTAAGTATCCAATTATCTCTTCCAAGGGAATGGCTGAATGAGTGTTAATCCTCGTATAACTTCTATTACATGTTGACGCCAGAAACTAATCAAGCTTTATGCACTGTTAGAAGATTGCTGATGGTTAATTAATCAACTTATTTTGGTAAAACATCAGCTAGTAGCATTTGCAGTTGGTTCTGTGTTTTCATTGAGCTAAAAAAAGTAATTGGGTGTTACATACTCATCCTACTGTAATCCGCATTCACAAATCTGCAATAGAAGCATTATTTTTTTTATTGGGAGTAAGATTAAAAAAAGTCTTTTAGTAAAGGAGTTCTAATTCCAGAATAGGGCAGGTAAAGAGATCTCAGTTTGGCATTTATAACTTAATATTTGTGTAATCTGATATCCAAGTATGACACACCCAGAGGCCAGACCTGTGGATCATCGCTCTCATTGATTGAGGTAACTTTTTAGGCTTGGAGGTCTCATGAACAGCGACATACCCAGTATAGTCCCACAAATGGGGTCTGGGCCGTGGGAGAGAGGGGAGGGTAGATTGTATGTAGACCTTACTCCTACCTTGGCAGTTATAGAGGCTGTTTCCCATAGACCGTCGGCTCAAAAAAAGCAAAACATCTTGGAAGTCTTGTCAAATTTTTAAGGAGGATTTAGAGCTTGGAGGCTGCTTTTGCATTTCAGGTGATGTGTTTATTGCTTAACATCTCAAGAAGTTCCCAGCTGAAGCAATTACATCATAGTTTAAAATTGATAAACTTGGTATCTCCCTCAAGCAGGTATCGTGTTTTATGGTTTGAGTTACGACATATGATGTGGATGTAGTAGAACATCTTGATATAGTAGCCAGCCTTGAGATGATGCCACAAGCAAAACTCCTTCACTTTTTGCCGTTTCCAGCGTTTTAATCTTCCATTTCTCATTCTGTAACTGAAAATAATTGAGTCCTTATAACACTTGTCTGAAAGTATGAGGGACCCCATCTTGAGAAATGACATTATTCATTCTTGCACCTGTTTCCTTCCCTTCTAAATTAAACGTTCCTCTAAACTATTACTGGGAAAGGTGACCAAAAATAGTCTCGAAACTACTCCACTCCAGGTTGTGAACAAGGTCTATCACGATGAATTACTTCTGTGATCTTCGATAAGCCTTATTACATTCAGTCGACATCAACACTGGATATCATATACATTGGTTTTTTGTTTGAGGTTAGCTGAGTGCTTCAGCTGTCAAATGTCTAGGGGCTGATTTTGGTTATGGTTTCTGCTTATTAACCAAATATCAGATATGCCTATGGACCTGCAATTTCTGTGTGTTCAAATGAAATGACCATATGTTGACGTGGAGATTAAATTCAAAGATCTCATTGCAGAACCTAGATTCAGCAGTACTTTTTGTTGTTGATAAGAATATAATATGTGCAGCTTCATCAATGAAGTACAGTATGTCCAGTAGATTTGAATTGTGTTGCACACAAAAGTTTGGTATTCAAGTGGGGAAGGTAGAGAAACTTGTCCATTATCTACATAGTTTCCAACTTAGCACCACAGGTCCTTGGGTATTCATGCTTGCTTAGAGAACCTACAAAAGGTTCAGTAGGCACCTTATCTAATTCTCATTTGGGAAGCATGATTTGTATGAGGGGCAAGTAATTGAACTGGTTGGTTGCTTGTAAGTCAGATGGGCAGATGTTTCAAAACTTGCAACTATCTTTTACATCCAACTTCAGTGGTTATGGACTATTAAAATGTAGCAGAAGCAGGTTGTTAATACTATTATGGGAAATTCCTTTTTTTTTTTAAAGAAAATCTGGAATTCGGGACTCTGAATGAAATCTTACTTCCTAGCATCAATGGTACCTCATGGTTTACGCTATATACCTGAGGAAAATTGGGAAATATTACTCTATACTTGAGCTGATGAGGCTTTAAGTTTTAGGTAACATACTCAATTGTGTTCAGGCTTGTCAATTGTCACTACTTTACTGAACCATACTAAAACTATCCAGCTCACCTAATTTTCTCTGTTTTCTCTCTTTGCCGCGTAAGGCAATTGTGTTACTCTTCTAGACACCAAAGGAACATAATTCCATATTTTTTGCTTAGTTATAGTTAAAATGGGTAGGCATATAAACATTCAATGATAGGAATAACCTTTACTGGATGTGGATGGATCTGGCATTAATCTTTATTGATATTAGGATCTTGATTTGTGGGATTATACCAGGTATGTTGTTGACATAGGGATCTGGAAATTTGTTATATGTATACATTGTCTTGTAATTCAGTGTTTTCCTAAAGGATTGTGGTTATATGAAGAATTTTTATATCTCTGATGTAAGACACTTGTTTAATGCTTGTAATTATGTCTGTCATGGTGACAACGTCTAGGTTTGTGCTACTTAAGAGAGTAGCTAAACCGTTTTACGGTATTGGGACATCAAGGGAGAAACCAAGTTATCATTTTTAAATCCCAGCAAAGGCAAAACATTAGGTGATATCTTTCCATTTTTCCTAGCCTTGTAAACAAGGTTATCGCTTCTTATGCTTGTAGGAGGTAGCAGGTACTCCGTAAAATTAGTTATGGTGTGGCAAGCTAACGTGGACACCACAGTTATAAAAAAAAGAAACCAAGGGAAGAAAAAAGTTTTGTTCCATGTGAAAAAATGGTGTTTGAAAATTGGAGTTCGATTTGATCACGAATATAAACTAGAGTTGTTTTTTGAATTTTTGCGAGTGATTTGGAGTGTAAAAAGTGAAAACAATTTTGTGGTGTTTTCTGAATTTCGGAACTTTTTGAACTTTTATTGCTGACTATGATTTCTAGAATTCAACTCCAGAAAAAAGTAAAAAATATTCATGGTCAATGTCCACCAAGTTTTTTTTTTTTTTTTTTTTTGGGATCCCAAGAGAATTCATGATCTCATAGATTATTTTCCCATGCTTTCATCTTTAGCTTTTGAAAGTCATGACTGTTTAAGTTTATGCCATCTTGGTTAAATTTGTTGCTATTTTGGATGGAATCAAATCAGGCCGACATCACTTTGATGGTTCCTTATAGGTAGGAACTACCGATTACACTATGAAATGCTTAAGTATTGTTATTGTTTTCTTTTTAAGATACCCTTGCTCACACTTCAGCTGAATTCGAACCTAGATGAGCGGTCAATACAAGTGTGGCCTAATGGTCAATGAAGTAAGAGGAGAAGTATGATGTCTCAAGTTCAAATTCTAGTTGACGGAATAATCCTACTTTGATTTCTTCCCACATGTCTAAGCCATGGTGGATAGAGCTATTGATGCCCATACAGTGGGAGGTAATAGATACTCGATGGAATAGTCGAGATGCACACGAAGTGGTCCAGGTGCCGCCATCATAAATATATAGCTGACAATATGGTCTACAGCCTTCTTGTAAATCCTACTCTGGACTATTATAAAGCCCTTTATGATTGTTCTCCTTTATTTTCTTGTGTAGATACAGCCTCCGTATTGATTTATTTATGAAAAATCATACTCGTCAGGAAAAAAAATTCTGATGATCATCAACTTCCCAAATATGGTTTATTAATATAATTCTTACTGTGCTAATTTCATAGATGTTTGATTATTTTTATTTCATGTTAAATAACACATCCTCTCCAAAGAAATATGCACTTCACTTCTCGCTCTTCACTTCGAGGCCCAGCTCACAAAAGCTGTTGGTTGTTTTGCGCTTTTGACTTTTATAAGCAATTGTCTGTACCATTCCCAATAAATAAGTACCATGTGACGGTGTAATACATTCCTGTGTTCCTTCTCCTTGCTGCTGCTATAGATTACTATTTTGAGGGTTAGATTACTATTTTGAGGGTTGGCAGAACTTTTTGTAAAGTATAGAGGCTAACATGGATGATTGGGTGAGAATCATCAAGAATCATAACTTCATGGTACCACTTGTAGGAATGGATTGTCAATTCAATTATTACTTCAAAGAAAAATGCTAGTGTTAGCACCTTTTTCCTTAGTACGGCATCCTCAAACCTTGTAAACCTGGGGCACCATCTTGAGGGGTATTGGAGACACACTTGAGAGGGTGTTTGGATCGGCTTATTTTTAGGTGTTTTTGGCTTGTAAGCACCTTTTAATTCTCAGAGGTGTTTGGCAGACACAGTGCTTTTGAGCACTTTACCTTAGGCTTAAAACTATCCCTAAAAAAGGGCAAAAGTCAAAAAGTAGGTAGCTACCTTGGCTTTTAAATCACTTTAAAAAAAACTTATCCAAATACTTACCAAGTGATGAAGATAGTTGAATTGCAAGCTAGGCGTTTGCTTTGATGCATGCATTATAGGGGTTAAGGCGTGTGCCTCTATGTTACGTGCTTTATTTGAAGAGGAAGAGACTTGAACAATAGCTATTGTCAGGGAGGTGATGAATCAGTTATTAAAAGATAACACAACAACATACACTCTGTAACTATGTTGCTCGGACTCTTTAGGTCGATGGGTGCGTGCCAAATCCTCCAAAAATCGTGTATTTTTGAAGGATCCAACATGGGTGTGGTAACATTTTTGGAGAGTCCGAGCAACTTAGCTGTGTAATTCCCACAAGTGAGGTCTAGGGAGGGTGATGTGTCCGCAACCTTATCCTCCTACCTTTGTGAAGGTAGAGACGTTGTTTCCGATAGACCCTCGGTTCAAGTAACATCATATCAAATACGAGTATGGAAAGGAAACAAAGGAGCTGAGAAATCATGCTGAAACTAACAGGGAATAGAAACAGTAGCACATAACCAATAATACGATAACTGAAGTGAAGGAAACAACGAATAAAATTATTAAAAGATGTTCTGAGTAAATATGTTTTGTGACTAGAAATTGGGAGTATAGCAAGTTATAAATCCAAAATTAAAGATTTCAAAGTGCATTGGTGAATCAAAATCTGAAGTTTTACATGGTTTTTTAAAATTGACTGATATGATTTTTCTTTTGTATATGATATGATTTGCTGTTTTCAATTCGTTGTTCAACTATTTTTTTGTACTACTTTTTTCCTGCATTACGTATATGAAATCGCCTTTTACGAAAGCAGCCGCATTGCAAATCGTAAAAGCTCCATATTATCATCTGTTTCAGTTTGATACTGACTATGAATCTATCCTCCTTGTTTTTAGGTTGGTGATTTGGGGCTTTCCAAAGTGAAATGTCAAACATTAATCTCCGGCGGTGTACGAGGAACTCTCCCCTGGATGGCACCAGAACTTCTCAATGGAAGCAGCAGTCTTGTCTCTGAGAAGGTAAGCAAAATAAGTACACTCTCTGTTTCAATTTTGTTTGTTTGGTTTTGACTTGAGATGGAGTTTAAGAAAGTAAGACGACTTCTGAATCTTGTGGGCTTAAACATGTTATATAGAAAATTAGAATTAAAGAGTTGTCAATAAAGGGAAGAGGCTTTTTTTTTTTTTGGAAACGAACTAAAAAGGAAAGTAAGACGAACAAATTAAAATGGAGGAAGTAACAAATTCATCTCCTTATCCCTGCGTGTTAACACATACTTCTGGTCGAGTTTGTAGGTTGACGTATTCTCCTTTGGGATTGTACTGTGGGAACTTCTTACCGGAGAAGAACCATATGCCGAATTGCATTATGGGGCGATAATCGGTAACGACTTCCAAACACTCTTTTTTCAACTTCAACCAAATATTGTCCAAATGACCAACAAGCAGACTCGAGTATTGACGACTGAATCCAATGCAGGTGGTATCGTGAGTAATACCTTGCGTCCTCCAGTGCCCGAGTCCTGTGACCTAGATTGGAAGTCACTCATGGAGAGATGTTGGTCAGCTGAACCGTCCGAGAGGCCTAACTTCACCGAGATCGCCAATGAGCTACGAGTGATGCAGTCTAAGATCCCTCCCAAAGGACAAAACCAACACTCACCTACCTTAGCAAACACCAACCAAGCTAAAAGTTAAATTTTCTGCACTGTCATTTGTGGTTGCTTTTGTTTTTTTTTTTTAATTACCTTGATAAACTTAGGTATATAAATTTAGCTTAAAATGTAATGATGGTCTCTTTGTCTTTGTTTTCTGCTCTTTTAGATTTCCATTACATTTTATTATTGCCTTATTTAGGTGTTCTAGTACACTTTGAGATACTAACCAAATTTACATCAAACCAAAGTAAAAGAAACATATAATTTTCTCCTCTCACATATAGGCAATTAATCAACTTGTTTGGGACTGAGTCGTCGTTGATTAATCGATTGTTATGTGTTTTAGTCCATTGTTTTTCATATCTCATGTTGTTATTATTTGTCTTATATTTGATATTATTTCCATCAATCTCGGATGGAGTCAAAGATTCACTATTTTTTGGCTTTGGGGTATGATGGAATGAAGCAAAATGGCTCTTTAAACTGTCTGTGCTTTCTTCACTTGTGAAGTAGTAGTTAGTCAATGCAACTTTCGACGTTCATCATGGGTCATCTGAAAACAATCGCACTATGTTTTTAAACATAGGGGTCAGACTGCGTATATTCGATCTTCCTTACCCCGCAATAGGCGGGGGCCTTTGAGGCATCGGGGTAATGTTGTTATATTTGGTTCTTTTATTGTATTTATTTACTATCAATTGTTTTTCATTATTAGTTATTTTTCTTTTTCTTTTTTGCCATATCTAGTATTTTGTGTTTATGTGATTTGATTTTTGAGACAAAGTTTTTTGGAAACCACCTCTCTATCTCTATATGAGTTAGTGGTGTTAAGATCTGCGTATATTTATCCTCTCCGAATCGTATGTTGTTGTAGCCAACATAATTTTAGGGCCCCTTGTACCTAACTACAATCATAGTTCATTATGCTAATCATCAACTAATTTTAGCCAACATAATTGTTAATTAGTGTGAGTAAAGATTGATTAATTAATGTAGTTAATTCAATGTACTATCCAAAAAGAAAGAAGCATATTCAATTAAGGGAAGAGTTAGGTAGGGCTGAGCAGGTTCATTTGAGATTCCTTTGTTGAATACAAAGTTATATTATTTATACATGATTAATTTTTTCTATTATATATAATATTTTGAATCCTTTAATTATTTTTTTGTAATTTAAAATTTTTTAGTGAAGATAATTAATTATGTTCTTGTTCTTTTTTACTTGGAAAATATTCTACACCCTGTGGCCCCAACACCTAACGGATCTCTTTATCTTTTAGGACTAGTGTATTAAATTAATTATTATTCTTTAATGATTTTATTTTGATTTAATTATTATATTAGTCTTTTTATTAATACTAATAGATAAATAACCGTTGTCTCTTTTGCCTTCTGATGCTTTTTTTTTCCTTTTCTTTTGAAAAAAAGTTTTAGTTTATATTGAGAGTTTATAGGACTAATAAGTCCAATCTCTCTCACTAATTTCCTAATTGGATTTAATTACTATTGGCATTTTGACCAATGAACAAAGAATTTTTTGATAACGATTTCTTTACTTTCAAAATAAGGATAATGTCTGCGTATATTCTGTTTTTCTGAATTCTCCATTTATGAATTTTACTGAGTTTGTTGCTGTTGTTGTAGCATTTTGACCTATAAAATAAGGATCTTTTGATGATAATCTATTTATTTTCAGAAGTAGTGGGTGATATTTTTATAATAATTTCTCGTCCTAAATACAAGGTGGTTCCACCACTGTCCCTAAATACTAAATATCGCTGCACGGATCAAATTGAGACTATTGAAATTCTTCATCAAGTCATTACAGTTAGTTCTTTAAATGTTTCATGAAAAGACTGATCGAAAGTAATACCTTCAAAAAATCTCTAGATTAACATACACTAAAGTGGGGAAAAAATCGCACAATTCTTGTCAAGTGATCCCTAAATGCTAAAAAAAGGTCCCAATAGATCAGGTTGAGATTCTTGAAATTCTTCCACAGAACATTACAGATGATATTATAAAGATTTCATGAAAAAATTAACCAAACATAATTACCATAAAATAAACTCATGAACTAATACACGATTATCTAATTCGAACTTTATGGATAGTAAAGTTCAAGCAAAAAAATAATAATTCCGTTAATAGATCTTACACAATTTGAAATTAAATTAACCATGATCTTACCATGATAACTATATTCTATAAAGGTCTTACTATGATTATATATACATTCATTATAATAGACTTATTTCTAGTTAAGTCTTATTTTTCTTTTGATGAAATTTTTATTTTTAGTTTCAATTGACTTTGAAGGATTGATGCCTTAGGTCTCTTATCAATTTCTTTTAAATAAAAACACTCCTTTTATTCTATTTTTGCTCATCTAATTATAAGTACGATAATTTAATTCGTGGACGAGGTCTCTAGTACAAATTTAGAATGATCAGGTTATTTCAGAAAAAAAGAAAGAAGAAAAACATCTAATTATTTTACGCATGCTTCACTTGACTCGAAGGAAAATATAGTTTAGTTGGTAATAGTGATTATCTGTTGGATATGTAATTGTTTAGATAATAATAATAATAGTACTTTGACTTAAATTGGCGACTCATGTTTAGTAATTTACAAAAAGACTAAACGTGCCACTAAAAAGTAAATTAAGAATCAATTGAAACAAAAATGATTATCAAAAACTTAGAAAAAATAAAAATAATATGAATCGTACATGATCGATAATTGATGTGGTTGACTTTCTCATGAATGATCCCTCATATGAGATTTTGAGGGAAAAGGATCAAGTTTATCCTTCTTTCCAAATACATGTCCTCTTCACCTAACCAATAATTATGTACTTCCCAATAACATAAAAGGAATAAAACTACACTATTCAACTGACAATTACAACTCTCTTCGTCTAATTTTATATGACATTTTTTTTTAATTTGTATCAAGAAAAATATTATTTTAGTTTAATGGAAAATAATTCAAACATTTACTTTTTTTATACTTGATAAAATGATTCTCAATTACACAAATATTTAAATCAGAAATTTCAAAAGTCTTTATTTTTTTTTCCTTAAAGATCATGCTAAGTCTGATTTTGAGCTGAGGGTTTTAGGAAACATTCTCTCTACTTCTATGAGGTAGCGGTAAGGTATGCGTACAATCTACCCTCCCCAGACTCCACTTGTGTGATATCACTGAGTATGTTATTGTTGTTGTTGTTGTTGTTGTTATCATGCTAAGTCAATAATAACTACATACCCAATGAAATCCCACATGTGGGGTATGGAGAGAGTAAAATAAACAAATATCTTATCACCATCTCGATGAGATATATAGACAGACTATTTTTGAAAGACGCATCATGCTAAGTCCAAGAATATCAAAAAAAATGAGACGGAAAAAATAATATATTTTCATAAAATCCTACCAGGATTCTGCAAATGCCGTCATGCCACCTGGGTCTCTTGCCGGGATCGTTGCGGAGCCACTCGTATAATTTTTCACGAATCTTGCACCGGAGCCCTTTGCAGCCCCATGGGCTAACATCCACAGAAAACTACTGAAATCGCCTATTTCCTGTTCCTCGGACCATAAAATCCTACCTAACATCCGCTAACGTTGCTGGGATACCTGGGCCTCTTATCTGACTTGTTATGGATCCACCTGTATGATTTTTTGGGAATCTTCCGCTGGAGCCCCATGCAGCCTCAGAATCCGTGGGTTAACACCCACAGAAAACTGCAAAATCATCTGTTTCTTATTCCTCGACCCATAAAATTCTACCAGGCCTCGAATCCCAAACCCGAACTCAAACCCTCAAAATAATATAAATCCTATAACTCTTGAAAATAATCAACCAACCTTTACTTGGTCAAAAGAAAAGGCATCAAACACCTCATTTCTTAATCATTTCTTTCATCTTTCTTAGCCGTCTCCCCACACAAAACACACACGCATATATATATATATCCACCATTTTTTCCCCATCTCCACCACCATTCATCTTCCTCCTCACCCCTACCCCCAAAACCCCAAAATCTCAAATCCCCCCAAGAACAAACAAACCCAGATCGACTTTTTTTGGCTGAATTTTCAAGGATATTAAACAGAGCACGACGAAGAATAGCTAATATACTCACTCATCACCTCAAATTCCTCCAAAACACACACACCCAGATCAAATTTTGCTGAATTTTCAAGAATATTAAACAGAGCACGACGAAGAGAAGCCAATATACCCCAAAACACACACACCCAGGTCGAATTTTTAGCTGAATTTTCAAGAATAATAAGCAGAGCATCCCCTCAACTCGAAACCTCCAAAACACACCCACCCAGATCGATTTTTCAGCTGAACTTCCAAGCATAATGATGAACAACACATATTCACCCATCAGAGAAACTACCCAAGAAGGAACAGATTTATATTTTCAGGAAGAACCCACTTCGATTTGGTGCAGCTGTTTCAGATTCCCTTGTTTCCCATCAACCCAAAAAGAATTCGAAGAAAATTCCCTTCTCCAAGAAAGAGGAATTACTGAAAACAGAGACTCATGGATACTGAAAAATATGAAGGAATTGAAGGAGTATTCTGAGCTTGTAGCTGGACCCAAATGGAAGAATTTGGTAAGAAAAATCGGAAAATACTTCAACCCTAAGAGATCTTCAGCTAAAACCACGCAGTTTCAGTATGATTCAGATAGTTATGCTCTGAATTTCGATAATGGCGATGGTGTTGGAGAAGATGATGATGGGCTTTTACGTAATTTCTCATCTCGATATGCTGTTCCTTTTTCTGGTTCTCTTGCTAATAATAATAATGCAAATAGAAATGCTGGTTTGTGAAAATTATTGGAGAAATCAAAAAAAAAAAAAAGTGATTTATGATTTATGGATGTAATTATATATTTAATTGATTTATCATAGAGTCAAAAACTCCTTTTTTTTTTCATTAGAGTTAAATTTATGTTGCTTCTATTTATTAGTTGACTATTCTTCTATCTCTGTATTGGGATTGATATATTTGAATCGAGGATCTTTTGAAAATAATTTTTTTATTTTCATGAGATAGTAATAAAATTTACGTATACATTATTCTTCTTTTACTGAATATTTTATCTTCACGAGATAGTAATAAAATTTACATATACATTATTCTTCTTTTACTGAATATATTATTACACTTCATTTCTATTGCAAGAATTGTAAAAATGTAACAAGAGATTTCTCTATTATAACAACAACATTACCCCATTGCATCAAAGACTCCCATCCATTGTGGACTAAGAGGGGTCAGATGTACGCAGTTTGACTCCTATGTTTAAGACATAGATCGACTGTTTCCAGATGAATCATGATGAGCGTCGAAAGTTACATTGACTAACTGATACTTCACCATTAAAAGAAGTACAAACAGTTTAAAGAGTCATTTTTGTTTTATTCCATCATACTTATTTCTCTATTGACTAATTAATATTATAAGCATTCGATAGGCGAATAAGTTATCTTAAAATTATTATTCAATTTAAATGTAAATAAATATTAACACTTGTGTAATTTGTGGATAATAAAAAGTAGGAAAAATTATTTCATAATTTAATTTAAATTAACATATAAAATAAATAACTATTCACAAGCAAGTGTAGTTTATTGGTTCCATCAAATGCAGTTATTTCTTGATAAAGATGGTATTTATGAGGGTGTATTATCAGAGTTGGAGTCAAAACAGCAATAAATTTGTTGAGAATTTTCAAAAGGATAATTATTTTTTTAAAATAATGCAGGATATTATACGCTTTATCATGAGCTTATGTCTTATCAAGAATTCATTCATCTTTTTATTTCTGACATCGTTATAATATAGGGGTAAGACGCATAATTCCCTGAGTAAAAATTATCATTTTGAAATTCTTTAACAAATTAATTGTCTTTTGACTCCGAACTTGCAATTATTATTTCAAATATTTCATTAGAAAATAGATAAATTTTAAAATTAATTATCTTTTATATCTATTCTATCAAATATAAGTCCAAATTTGATAAAGATAAAAGTTTGACTAGTGAGTTGGCTTGGCTGAATAAATCAAAAAGGAAGAACAAGATTATTAAAAAAGAAAAAAAAAGTATACTCACATAAGCTGGCCAAACAGGCGCCGACTTTGTAGACATTTAATTTTTAATTGAATTTTGATGTGTAATATCTATTTAATTTGATTTATAAAAATACTTGATATTTAAAATTCAAAAATTGAAGTATTTATTACTTCTTTGTCTCCTCCTTCGTCTTCTTTATCTTATTATTATTATTAATAGTATTATTTTCATTATTATTTTTCTTTTTTTTTTCATTATCTGACGCATATGTGTTAGTAGCAAGCTAAGTTCTTCTTCTTCTTTGTCTCCTTCATCGATATCTTTATCTTATTATTATTAATAGTATTACTTTCATTATTATTTTTCCTTTTTCTTTTCATTATCTGACGCATATGTGTTAATTTTTTTTTTCATATTTACATTCTGTCATGTGATACTCTTTATCCGTCACACATGTTGTTTCCTTCCCTTATGTTTCATTTTGTCATATCTA
>JAOTQR010000097.1:1997958-2010092 GCA_025774065.1 Solanum ossicruentum | reverse complement strand
AGCTCGCAAAATCCAACCACTTCACCTACTTCATGTCAGGGCGCCCCTTTTCTTTCTCAAAGTCAACTTTCTCCCTTCTTGAATTCTCCGTGAAGATGCGGAGCAGCTCTCGCCTATCAGAACACCAAGCCAATCTCGAAAAAGAAATCGAAGTACAAGTCGAGAAAATGGAACTTCCAATTCCTTTCGTCTATCTTTGCCTCTCTCTTATGATATTGAGAGTGTGAATCAAAGAGAAGAAAGGAAGATGCGGGAAGGCCAATGAGTTAAAGTTATAGCGCTTTTGAAATTTTTAAGTGTCATGTGTGAATTCCGTTCAAGTTAACTTTCTCTTGGATAAAATGATTGAACTAAATATTAATTCAAAGAACATCTTCTCCTTCAACGAACCTTGTGCAACATAAATTAGAAAAGTCAAACTCGAACGTAGGCATAGGATATCATTGCAAAAAATCAAATTCCTATGATTTCTTCTTTTTCTTTCCTTTTATTTTAGCTCCAAATATTCTTTATTTTATGCTTCCGTGAAGGCAAGTTAGAATATCTTGAAGTAGATTCTTAGTTCTTTCTATATTTAAACATTACACCCACAACTAACATTTGTACAACTTTCAACCCCACGTAATAAACCACTTGTACCTCAAAACGTACAACATTTAAGCTCAAACTCACCATAAAAAAGCATACACCTCACAACACTGAATCCAACCTCTTCACCGTTTTACCCTTTTTCCCTTTATAATATTCGATCAAAAAATCTCACCTCCGATCTCTCTCCGCCGTCCACGGCGTTTCGCCACCGTACACGCCGGCGTACTAGAAGCTCAAAGAAATGGGAGGAAATAACAGAAAAAGATCTAATAAACCTAAAACCCGGAAGCCTAGGAACCCGACTTATTCGGGTCGCGGCTTGTTCGTTGAAGGCGGAGTCTTATCTGATTGGGGAGATTTCAGTTCTCCTCCTTCAAGAGGTTTGTTCTGAATCATTTGTGTATATATGTGTATTTATAGTGAAATTGTTTGTTTATTTGTTTATCTATTTTGATTTTGGGAATTTAGGGAGGAGAAAAGTGAAGAGTGAAAATGGAAGTGGAAATGGCAATTCAAGGAATCGTAATGCAGCTGTTAGCAGCTCGAAGAATGCTTCGAGTTCGAAAAGTGAATCGAAGGAAAGTAGAGGAAATGCGATCAGTTATGTATACCCTTCTGCAGATTCAGTGGTATGTTTATGTTTGGATGATGGTGAAAGATTGAATTTTTCTTCAAGGAGTATTTTCTAAATGAGTTGGTTAAGAGTGTATTATATGTTGATTTTAGAGGCATTTTTAGTTTATTTTATTGTGAAAGATTGAATTTTAATCAAAGAATGTATAATTTAAGGTCATTGAGTAATGATAATTACACTTTTCTTGAGCCGAGGGTCTAGCGGAAACACCCTCTCTACCCACAAAGGCAGAGGTAAGGTCTGCCTATATCCACAGATTCCACTTGTGGGATTATGGGATTACACGGAGTATATTGTTGTTGTTGGAACATTGACTAGGAATGCTTTTATACCTGTGCATTGTATTATTGGTAGAGGTTTAAAGGGTGAATCTTTAGGGAAGATATATGTTGTGTTTTGTTTGTAAAGCTAATTGACGTTCTAGATCTGTTCAAAAGGCAGAAGCAAACTATACACATCTAATGAGGTATAGTTTCTGGGGTGAAGTGCTGTATTTCAAAAGATTATTTAGTTAGCGGAAAAGGGCGAAAACTACTCTTGAACAATTCGAAATAGAGCACATAATCCTTGGTTTGTTTTTGAGCTCAAAGCTACCCCTCCCATCCTGTCTAAATATTGGATCACACATACTGATCCTTTTAACAGACTGCCACTACTCGCGTCCGAAGTGTAAAAAAGTGTCACATGGCTGTCCCCTAAGGACACAAATGCGTATAACCACCCACCGACCAAATGCCCCAACTTCCTCTACCATTTAAAACCCAAATTTCATTTCTTCCCCAATTTCTTCAAAAAGATTTCTTCCCCACTATATTTTGAAGTGATGTCAGAATGTTTTATCAATTCACGATTTTTCTTGCTAATCCCACCACCCTGAGAATGACTTGATAGTGCTACTTTTGAGGATATGTCAGTTGGCTGCTCCGTTGTTCTCGTTAAGGCATTGTGTTCTTTGTCCATTTCATTATCGAGTTATAGTATCAGGAAACCAGTACAGCTTTTTGTGAAATACAATAGATAAAAACGACAATATGCAGTCTGTCAACACTCAACACCAATTAATTTGGGACAGAAGTGTAGTACTCCTTATCTAGTCTGTCAAATAGCTCCAACAATTATTTGTCTGCTATAGTCCAGTATGTTCAGTTTGTCTAAGTAAAATCAATCTTAATGCTGTTGTTTCATTATTCTGTTCCCTTTTTTCATCCATACAAAATTTGGAAGCTTGGGCTTGATTTTTTTCCCTTCTTCGAATATCATTATGATGCATCTATACCGGAATTGAGCATTCTAGATTTTTTCCCATCTTCGAATATCATTATTATGGATCTACACTGGGATTGAGCATTCTGACATTGCTTTAAATTTTAGTGGTGAAGAAAGCTTTTTGATGAAATGGGAATAGAACTGAAATTAGGGTTCTAAATGGTGGGGGAAGTCGGGGTAGTTAATGGGTGGGTGGTTAATCCACATTTGTCTGCTTAGCCACGTGGCATCTTTTTTACATGTCGAATACCACATAGTGAGAAGTGGCATTCCGTTAAAAGGGAGGGTATATGTGATCCAATAGTTAGATGGATGGGGTAGTTCCGAGACCAAAAACAAATGGAAGGTATATGTGCTCTATTTTGAGTTTTGTCCCTTCTACGTTTAGTTAATAATTTAGTTCTGAACACGAATTCTAGCTTCGTAATTTGGATCTTAATCAAAGGTTTGGTTGATCTCTGTTGATATTGGCTAAAGACGGGAAATTCAGTCGTGATTAGGAAAAAGGACTAGACATTTGGGTTTTCTGCATATTTCCTCTGATGGGTTTGGATTCTATGAGTGCATTTGTTTTGGAATTATAGATTATCTGCCCAGTATGTGTAAGGACTAGTATTTCCTTAAAATTGATCAAGTAGGGAGTTCAGATTTGGGCTATTTATCCCTCTTATGGTAAATTTCTGACCTAAGTAGCTCAGACTTTTCACTTTCGGTGTTGCACCCATGTCAACACGACTTGGTTGTAGGTGTGGGATCCGTAACCGATTTGGTCAACAGGTTTTGGGTACCCCTAACCAGATTCGAGGAGAAATTTTGGATAGATTCAATAATATCTATAATCAAAACAAGAACCTAGGTGAAATCGAAGAAAATGGCATATATTGTTATATATATATTTCTGTTGTTGCTCCCTTCTCTTTTATGTACTTCCAGAATTTTTCTTTTGATCAATATTTTTTTCTCAAGAAATCCATATAAGATCTCATAATTTTAGCTTTCATGACTCCATTTTTAGATATTTGCATCGAATCCTTGCACCCATATCCATACATGGATCCATATCCCCAAAGATCATAGAGGATCCAATCTCTAGATCCATACCAGTATCATGCACCAGCTCCCGAGTTCGAGCCACTTAGATTGCCACAATTTGCAAAATGCATTTCTAACAATATCACAGCATGCTCCGTCATTTCTTAACTTTGCTATGTTAGTCTCTTTAACCATTGTCATAGCTCACCACTTTCATGCCCACTTATTTGTTTCTAGCTTATGACTACGGTATACACTATACAACCGTCATTGTTCACACCTAACATGTGGACACGCATCCATTTTTACTCAAAGGTTCCTCTAACTATTAAAGGGTTAATGGAATGAATCACGCTTTCACCTCACTAAATTATGTCCTCTACAAATCTCTATATAATATAAAGCTAAACATAGACAAAGTGATGTAACACCTCCTCCAATTACATTTATCTTTTTAAAAATATAAAGCTAAACATAAACAAAGTGATGTGACACTTCTCTATTGCCTCCAATTGCATTTATCTTTTTTCTCAATTTTTTGACTTCTTCTTTATTTTTCTCACCTGTGTGCTATTTTAAAAAATAATTGAAAAGTCACCTCTTAAAATAATTACTCAATATTATTAACAATTTCTCAAAAATCATTCTATATAACTCACATGTCTTGATCTCTATAACTTCTATTTTTAGTAACTAATTAATAACCTTAATAACATCCATGACTCCCAAATCTTTTACATGCATAACCGAATTAACACTCTAACTCATAAAAGAAACTAAACACACACTATCTGATAGTCTCATGTCTGTTTGCTTTTTTCTAAGAAACTAAAAAAATGTGTCTTCTGGTTTTGTGTCAGTTACAAAATTGAATTTTCGGGATTGATATTCTTCAAATGAATGTCAAAACAATTCACCTCCCCTATCCTATAAATTTTCATAGCCTCATAGGCTCCAAACTAGAATGAGGGAAGCTTTGGATAAGTCCCAAGCTAGGATATTTGTGTGATATGCCAGATTCTTCTTTCACTAAAATAAAAATATGATAGATCCCAAGTAACTCAAACAGTAACCATGGTCAAAGAAGCTCTATGGTGTTCACAGTATAAACAGGTTGCTACTTGGGTGCTTCATTCACGAACTACTTCCCCTACTTCCTGTTATATTTGTTTAACCCGTTAATGTAATCAATGATGAATTAATTCAATGGCAATTTTGGTGAATACATTCAAGGATTTCAGAAGCTAATTCATTTTGATGAATACAATCTTTCGTGAACTGATTGAAGTTCATTCCTAAGCTTATTAATTATGCTTAGTTGCTACAAGGAGCAATTTGAGACTCTAGAGATTTCCTATAGAGTTTTGTGTTTTATTAGCATTATTGATTCTTTTTTTTTTAAAAAAACTATTTATAAGATAGTACTAATATTTTGGTATATCGCAATTTTCTCCTACTTTTTTTTTTTCATTCTGTAATACTCTCTCTGTCCCATTTTGTGTGGGATCCTTTCCTTTTTAGTCTGTCTCAAACAGAATATCACTTTACTATAATTGGAAATAATTAACTTTAAAATTCCCCTTTTACCCTTAATGAAATGATTCTCAATCACACAAATATCTTAGAATTGTTTTAGACCACAAGTGTCAAAAGTCTTTCTTTTTTCCTTAAACGCCATGCTTAATCAAAGTGTGCCACGTAAAATAGAATGGGGGCAATAGTAGTTATTACATTACTATCCTTTTAACTTCAACGTTTGGAATTTCCATATTAGATTCATGCTAGATTAAATTAGTCTTGTAGTTAAGTTTGGCGCCTCATTAGTTTAATAATGCAAATATGATATTCCTATTGGATTGCTTGTCCAGACCCCACTTGTAGGATCTCACTAGTATGTTGTTGTTGATTACTTGTGTTGTGCTGATATGATTTTTCAACATACTAGAGAAGATTTTCACCAAAATAAAATCTACTTGTATTATTTTATGGGCAATAGATTCTAAAAACTGTAAGTTTAAAAGGTAATAACTTGTAAAAATCCTTCAGAGTGCCGAGTGATTTGGGCTTGAGACTTTCATGTTGGAGGTCTCAAGTTCAAAACCCTTGCCAGCTAAAGCAAGGGTTTGTCGTGTAGGTCAAGCTCGTCGCACTGGGCTTGCCTAGTGTTGGTTACCTATCCTGTGTAATTTGCAAGCTATTGCATAGGAGTGGGGGGTTTATCCTGTGCGTATTGAAAGTATAGCGGCTGTAGGTTCCCCTTGTCGTTAAAAGAAAGGTAACTTGTAAAATATGTAAGTTTTTGAGACAAACTAATTTGTTAAATATGACTTGAAATTAGTTATATGTATCTCACTCTACGGATTTTAGTTGTATATGACGTGTTATAAAAGTTAAGAGTGTATGAATTCCGATCTTATTTATTGCTTATTTATTTTTTTATTTTTTTATATATTCCTCTGCTTCTTACTCTTTAGTGCACATTATCTAAAAAATCAGCTCGAGGCCTAGCCCAAGTGGCAGGCAAAAGGTGGAGGATTTGTGGCTGAGGTCACAGGTTCGATCCCCACACCACACAAAGCGAAGCCTTGTATTTAAGTGGAGAAGGGTAGAGGGGCGGGCCCATTATCCACCGAGTTTAGAAGGCTGTGGTTGGTCCAAAGGGTGGGCCACAGTCATATTTCTTGGTTATTAAAAAAAACAGAGAGAGAGAGAGAGGGGGGGGGGATTAGAAAAGAGAAGGAAATGAAATGAAAAAACTATTAGGTAGAATATTCATACACTTCAATTTGCGAATTTGGAGCCAACGCTTTTGGTTCCCCCCATTTCCCACTCTTTTACTCTTTTTGTTGTTGTATCTCCGCTCCGCTTGAAAGAGAAACAAAGCAACAAAGAAAGGAAAGAAAAATCTAGATCAAGCGGGGAAAGAAAACTCCATCAAGAAAGAACTATGAATAATTTAACTTCATCCTGAGAATATAGTTTAGAATTTATTACACATGCACAAATAAAGAGCAAATTTTCTTGAAATTCTTTTTCTTTCTTTACATGTTTTTAAAGAAATATTTATTGAATAGATTATACAAAATCAACTAGATTTAAATATTAAATATGTAGGTAGTTGATTATAAGTGAAATATAATTTCTTTGGTTTTGATACTGAGAATATTTTCTAATATGTTTGACTATCGAGATATTAATGAAAAGATTATTTAGTAAATCTAATGAGGTCTACGCAAAGCGAGGATGAGTTTACTAGTCCGTCTATTAAACAAAAAGCTTGCATACGATCTCTGTGCTAAGGGCTACTTATTTATTTATAGAAAATCTGTTACCTTCTTTAAAAAATATGCAACAATATGCATTGCTGATGAAATTATCTGTGTCTTTTCCAGATATGTTCAGATGCAGTACATAGTGGAGAAGTAAAAGATGATGACAAGTTGGATAGGGAACATCCTTTTCTTTTGGTTGATACAAAGGAAACTCAAATTGTTGCTTTCGTAGATGAAGGCCCAAATAAGGAACCTCAAAATCAGGGATGTATTTATGATTGCACAACTCCGTTATCTCTAGATGTTGGACAAAATAAAGATTCTCATGAAGCTGACTATGCTGGTGACTATAGTGCTGGTTTCTCACTGGATGAGAGTTCACACAGAGGATTGGGATTCTATGAAGCAGCAGAAATAACACATGGAAGAGTTGGATTCTCATCCAAGGATGAGAAGGAAAATCCTTCTTTTGAGTCTTCATTCTCTGATGAGGATATGGATGCTGATGGTGGCTTCCTTGGTGGTGCCAGTATCAAGATGGATGATCACCTGCCAGCTGAGATGTCATCTTCTGTGGAAAATGAGGGATTTTTGTCTGTTGGAGGGCTTAGGCTACATACTCGAGACTTATCAGAAGAGGAAAGTGATGGTGATGATGAAGACATTTCATCTGATGATGGAAGTTCTTGTTCGTCAGAATCAGAAGAATCTGATGGATTATCTGATAGTGATTCAGATGTTGATGAAGAGGTTGCTGCAGATTATTATGAAGGAACTGGTGGAATGTGCAAAGTAATTGATGTCAAACAGTTGGTTGGACAAGTTCCTAGTAGCTGTTCTGATGATAGCTTAGATGAAACCGTAGAGAAGTTGGGTGGGATACGTCTTCAGGAAGCCTCTAGGGAGTATGGAATGAAGAAGCCTCAAAAAGAAAGAAAGTACCGAGGAGGTCAGAAATCTACTCCTTCCAAGCAAGCCCCAGGATCTGATTTGGATGGCCTTATGTTTGTAAAGGACCCGAGAACAGTTTCAGGGAAAAAGAAACATGCGCCTAAATTTCCTCAGTCATGGCCGTTTGAGTCACAAAAGAGTAAAAATTTTGGGAGGTTTCCAGGTAAAGATTTCTGCCCTATAGTGAATTGCGACAATATGCTTTGTCTTTATTTAAATTTGTTTATGCTTAGCCATTTAATTTCAAGTACACACAACTTTTTACTCTTTTGGATTGGAAGAGGATAAAGTTCCCCTGGAATTCTCTCTCTATGCTTTTGTTTTCTCTGTTCACCTTTTATTTTGTGTATTGACCATGTGCCTTCAACTCCGCTATATATACTCCTAGCTTATGTTTTCAGGCGCGAAGAAGAAACATCGCAAGGAGATGATGGCTTTGAAGCGTCGAGAGAGAATGCTCCATCGAGGTGTTGATCTTCAGAAGATAAATTCAGTAAGAGCTTGAAATCGTTTACGTTGTTCCGAGGCTAGTCTTTTGTTGCTTTTGTTCAGTAAGAGCTTGAAATTGTTCAAGACAGCTTTATCGTTTGAATTGCTTTCTTTAGATGCAAGCTTTTCCTTGTTTGATTTTTTTTTTCTGTTCCACTAAATTTATTTGTCGGTGAGAAACATAGTAGTATGAAAAATGATCTTATCTATTTCCTTTTTCTTAATAAAAGAATTGGGTATCTCAGTTTTGAGCTCTCTTGTATGTTTAGGCTGACATATTTGTCCTGAAATCTGTATATTCGTCCTGTGTCTATGTTGATTTTCTTTGTATAGTTGATCTTGAAGTTGGAACCAGTTCATAAGCGAATCCGGATGTACTGCCGGTAGTTGTATAACCAAGGTTTACTGCAATTACTTATTGGTGGTGGTGGTGGTGGTGGTGGGGTTGTAGATTTATAGGAGTTTCCCAATAAAATTAAGACGGTTTCTCTTGTTAGATTTGGGATTGGGAATTTTTTTTAAAAATGAAATATAAAACAGGGTTCTCCTGCCCAAACATTGAAATATCAGTAATGTGAAGTTCTTGATTATTAATCAATTGGTTTTTAAGCATCACCTATCTGCTGACGTGAAACATAACTTTTTTTTAATTGATGTCTTTTTTCCTTCTTTGTATTTATGGTTTTGTTCAGCTGGTTTAATAGTTTGGTGAGAAGATGATAATGGTGTATAGGGAAGTTGCAATTGGATGTTCATTGAGTTACTTTGTATCCCTTATCATATTATCTCCTTTTGCAGCTGAATCACTGTGCTAGTTTTTCTTGAACAAAGACAAGCCACGGTTGCTGTCTTTAAGTTGGCTAATTTTGTAGGTGATTTTGACTTTTATAGTTGCTCTCTTTAACTCCTAAAACTGCTTTCTCCGTACCTTGGGAGAGCTATGTATATCTCGAGTCTTGACAGTGCGTATGGGGTGGGGAACCACTTTGTTGCCTTGTCCCTGAAATCATCATCTTCCGAGTACTATAGTCTATAGTAAATATTCAGTGCATCAAATATCAAAGAAACCAAACTGATGTTGAGTAGATCTATGCAAAAGGCCAAAAGCTATAATCTTTTTTTCCTTTTTATTGATTTTTCCTTCCACTCTTAAAATGTAGAAACTACACCAGATGGTGTTGGATGGAGCTGATATGTTATCTTTCCAACCTATGCATTCACGTGATTGTTCACAGGTTAGTGTTCTGTCCTACCTGTGTTCAGGAAATCAAGTCGTTTTACTTATCTACGTGTAATCCAGTAACTTCTCATTTTTATTTTCAACATACCTTGAAAACAACTTTCATTAAGTGCCAGTGTAATACTGCTGCTGTTTTACTCAAGCAGGTATTATCTCATGTACACTGAAAAATAATTAAGAAGAAAGTCATGTAACAAAGAAAAACTTCTTAATATGATATTCTGGATTCTTCTGGTGCTGGCTTCTTTGTATTGGAAAGCTGTAAATGTTTGCTACATAGTGATACTTTACTCATTTGATCTTTTTTTTACCCTTATGCAAAAAAAGAAGGGAACATTGCTTTAATAATTAAGGTGCTAGTTCACCATTTTTAGTCATGACTAACCAACTTTATGACAATAGCTTGCAACAGGAAGGAATTAATTGTCATTCAGCGAGTGTCTTCTATGAGTTCAACTACTTCACTTGTTTTGACATTTAGTGCTGAACATGCACAGGTTCAGAGATTAGCAGCAATATACTGCCTACGAAGCGGTTGTCAAGGTTCTGGCAAGAAGAGGTAGGTCTTTTTTCCCCCTTTTCAGTCTTTCAGATGTGAATTTCAGAGATAATTAAGAGGGAACTTTCATTTTACATGTAAAGAATCTATAAAAGAGAAGGTGTGTATTACAAATTCCTGATGTTCCATAACTTTCTTCATTAAGAAGACATGAATTGCAATATTCCTGATTTCTTTATTTTCGAGGCCTTAAATGGATGTGCTCTTTTGTCCTTTAGTTCTGAAAATTATGGTTATTTTGCTAGCTTATTCTACGGATATAAGGCATTTTATCTTATGGTGTGAATATTAGTAATGGAAAAGCTTTTTAGAGAAGATTCGTAATTGTAAACCGACCTTTGCATCTGTTATATGTGGCTTTGTGCACATTCACTTGTTTGACTATGGATGTGTACCTTAGATTTACTACTGCAACAGGAAGAAAATTGTACTCGTTGAAGTCATTGGTGTTCCTTTTTTCCAGGTTTGTGACAGTTACCAAGACACAGCATACAGCTATGCCATCTGCCAGTGATAAAATTCGTTTGGAGAAGGTTTTGTTATGCTTCCAGTCTGCCGAAAACTTCTATTATTTGTTTTACATAGTATATTCCTTTCACAAACATTCTGTAAAGATCTATATTTCTGTCTGACAATGAGAATTCTGTTTTTTTGACCATTCAGTTGATAGGAGCTGGTGATGAGGATTCTGATTTCACAGTCACCGGATTACAGAGTCATAGGAAGGATGTAAATGCAGCCAAAAGCTCCTCAAAGGGTAGTGGTGGACAATCTGGCACTAGCAAAATGGTTAAAACCCCGATAAATCCACATGGGCAAAAAGACAACAGCAAGAAAAGAAGGGACCAGAAAACAGGCTCCTACTCTCTTCCTGTCTCCTTTGTTTCAAGTGGTATCATGCGTTCCGAGACAGAAGTTGAGGAGAAATCAATTGAAACAACCCAGACAACAACCACCCTCCATGAAACAAAGGTTGTGACCAACTCAATCGAATACGGTGCATTTGAGATGCACACAACAGGTTTTGGCTCGAAAATGATGGCAAAAATGGGTTATCAAGAAGGTAAAGGTTTAGGTAAAGATGGACAGGGCATTTCAGAGCCCATCGAAGCTCGCCAACGACCAAAAGCTCTCGGATTGGGAGCTGAAATCCCAGTAACCAGTAGTAGACCATCAGCAAAGAAGGATTTTCTACCCAAATCACCTGTTCCGGGTGCTGAAGTCACCGGTAGAAGCGGGAAATCCATCAGGGAGGAGTCATCTGTTGGATTTGCAGGATTTGAGAGACACACAAAGGGGTTTGGATCAAAGATGATGGCCAAGATGGGTTTTGTTGAAGGCATGGGACTTGGAAGAAGTTCACAAGGCATAACCAATCCCCTGGTTGCTGTTAGACGTCCTAAATCCCAAGGCTTAGGTGCCAAAACCTAGAAGAGATCACAAATGTTCATGTTTCCCATCTTGATGTAGATTCTGTTATATGTTCTACTATGATTGGACTAATTAGTTGAACTTTGTAAGTTGCCCTGAAGCCTATTTCAGTGGTCTGAAGGCTATCCATCTCTCGGAGAGGGTGGAGTGTATGTCGTCTTACACGTACCTTTTGAAAATGGCAAAAGTGGCGTGTACACAACCTTTACATTTTTGTCATTTTATTTACATCAATGTTATTTTTGTATTTTGTTAATGTTTTTCGTTTTATTTTGTCACTCTGACCAAGAATATTTAAATTTTTTGATCATAAAAAGTTCTTTTTTGGTTGATTAGACAACATACCTTTGGACTTTTTGATTTACCTAGGTAAACCTTTGGCTGCCCGTTGTCCATTTTTTTGTTCAAAACTTTTCATCTTCTTTCTTCTTCACTACAAGTCGTCTCCGTAGCTCCATTCTTCTTTTGAGAGCAATTTTTTTTTTACTTTTCATTTTCATGTTTGTGTTGTCCTTATTCTTATCGTTTTTTTTAACCTCCACCATATCGTTTTTCGATTTGAAAACCTCGATTCTTAAAAGCCTTCGTTGTGATACCATACCCACCCAGTCCTCAAGGCTCACGTTTAATCTGAAATGTTTGGACTCCATCACTTGTTTGAAAAACGTT
>JAOTQR010000097.1:1983542-1997858 GCA_025774065.1 Solanum ossicruentum | reverse complement strand
TTGAAAAACGTTTGAAGATGTTGACACTCCGACGGTCATTATTATCGAGTCTTCGAACCAAAAGGACCCTGAGGTGTTTCCTTCCAAGTCATCGAACAGAAGAGGTAAAGAGAAGGTTGATGTAGCTGATGACAACGATTTCGAGGATGAAATTTCAATCTTGAAAAGATTTCGCATGAACCAGGAAACAAAGTCGGGAAATGTTACATGCAAGGTTTTTCCCTTCATTTTTTTTTTGTTTCGTATTTTTAGTTTTATATATAAATTTTGATCCTTAAAATATCATATATTATTTTTTTTTCTAGTCTCGAGGTGCTACTCCTCGTAAAGATGAATCGTCAACACAGGAAGCCAACCATGAAGTCTAAAAAGGGCAGTGAAAAAAAATCCAAAGAGAATATCAAAAGTATGTAATACTAATTTTCTATGTGTTGATTTTTTTATTTTTTTTGTAGTTTGTTCATATTTCTTTGTCTAACTGTGTGTTGATGTTATTGGATTATTATAATTATTTCTACTATTTTTCTTGTGGTTATTTTTTTATGGTAATTTTGTTGGTGTTATGTAAGTTCAATATATACGCATTGGTTCGTGACCATATGTATGATTCATTTATGGGTCAGATTATGTTATATTTTTCATTGGGTTAAGTTTGTTTTAAGATGGGTTTTAAGTTGTTTGAAATATGTTTTGGATTTTTGATTATAATGAGTTGGTTGTATGATTCATTTATGAGTTAAATTTTTCATGAAAATGGTGTAATTATTATTTTCTGTCTTGGTAATCTGTTGGTTCTATGGGTGTGTAAATATCAATTTGATGTTTTGATATGAGTTGTAATCGTCTTGTGTTTGTTATGATTTGAGTGATCGTGCCAAGTTGGTTATGCAATTTTCTTGATTTCTATTCACAAATAATTCATTATCCTCTTTGCATGGCAATAAATCCCATCTGTAGCATCTTGATGTTATATGTGTTATATAGCTTATATGTTTTGCATTTGTTTTGATTTTTTTTTTATTATAATGAGTTGGTTGTAAGATTTATTTATAGGTTAAATTTTCATGGAAAATGGTGTAATTATGTTTTCTGTCTTGGTAATTTCTTGGTTCTAGGGAAGCACATATCAAATCGATGTTTGGGGGTATGAGTTGTAATAGTGTTGTGTTTGTTATGATTTGAGTGATCGTACCATGTTGGTTATTCAATTTTGTTGATTTTCGTTCACAAATAATTTGTCATTCTCTTGCCATGACAATGAATCCTATCTGTCTATATTTTGCTGGTTTGATTCATTTGTTGGTTAAAGTCGATTAAATTGGTTTTTGAATTTGTTGCTTTCTTTTGAGTATTTTTGTTTCTAATGAGTTGATTCTACGATTTTTTTTATTTGGTGTATTTGTTAGTCTATCTTTTTCATAATTTATCTTTTCTTAATTGATTACTCACTTTTTTGGATTTTCTTTTATATTTTTCATTTTTCATTTTTAATTTTTAATTGATGACACATGTTTAATTTTTTTTTTGTTTTTTTTCCTATTTCTTTAATTAACTCATGAATATACATTTACTAACTTTTTTGGGTTTTTTTTTCTTTTTTTTTCAGATTCTTACTCAAAAAGTGTTGCATTAATTAGCTTGATTGGATGATACATCTTTCACTTTTTTTATTTTTTTTTGGATTTTTTAGTCATGAATGTATATTTTTGTAAAAAGATATTGACATTTTTTGATAAATATTTTGGGTGACAAAAAAAAATTTAATGTTTCCTATAAAATGTATACTTTGATTTTTTCCCCGATTATAAAACCATAGAACTCTTTGAGTTTTCATTTTCTTGGTGCGTTTAAGTGTTGTGTGGATATCATTTTTATGGTTCATTTATAAGTGTTCTAGCGATATGACCCTTTATACGGGAGATGGTAATATAAATATTGGAAATAAATAACATACCAGTGAAACTCCCATAAGTGGGGTTTGGGGAGAAAAAATGTATGCAGACCTTACCATTGCCTCATAAAGATAGAGAGATTGTTTTCGAGAAATCCTCGTCTCAAAAATCATCCCAAAAGAAATCATGATGGAAGTAATGGAGAAAAGAATAGTAACAATAACAAATAATACAATAATCAAAACAAAAAGAACAATAGATAATAAAACTTTGACGAATAGAATAACAAGAGAGTAACAATAATAATAAAACAGTTATAAGAAAAATTAGATAATGCTTAACTATTTGACTACTAACTAACTTTCTAGTTTAATTTTTGATCTTCATATACTCATTGTCCTTGACAAGCTTTAAGATTTATTATACCTTGTTTAATCACCTTCTTCGATACTTCTTTAGTTTATCTCTATCTCTCATCATGCCCATTCAGAGACAGACCCAAGATTTGAACACGAAATGAATAATACTAGTGCAATCTTTAATATGACAATTACTAACAACAAAGTTAGATGCACAAACACTTTACACTATTTCAAGTATCTTTATTCTAAATAATCTCTCTCTTATTAAGTAAAAATTTGTCTTTTTTTTCCATTTAACAACAACAACAATATTACTCTATTGCTTCAAAGGCTTTCGTCCATTGCGGTTAAGGGAGAGTCGGATGTACGCAATCTGACCCTTACGTTTAAAACATAGATTGACTGTTTCCGGATGATCCATGATGATCGTCGAAAGTTGCATAACTGCTATTTCACAATTGAAAGAAGCCCAGACAGTTTAAAGAACCATTTTGCTTTATTCCATCATACCCCAAAGCCAAAAAATAGTAAATCTTTAACTTCTCAAAAAGTTTATCCTAAGTCAAATTATATTTAAAACTTCACTTGTAAAAAGAAGTGTATGAGTTGTTCCTACACAAACTCACTTAATTCATCTTTTTCTTTACTTGGTAAAACCATTTCATTTATAGGCAATATTCTTAAACTTTATCTAAAACACCAAATATTCAATATAAAATAACCTCAATATAATTTATCCCAATATAATTTATTCCATCGTAACTTATCCCTACAGTTATTAAAAAAAAGGAATTATTATAATGTCCAACACCCCCCCCCCCCCCCCGCCCCCTCCAATTGGGTTTGATGATTAGGACATAAGTCTTTTTTCCTTGTAGAGAGGGCCCCAAAGTCTGTCCAAAGTCTCCCACCGACGAGGAAATCGGAATATATATAAATTCTTTCCGTTCAGATCTTCTCTTCCACAAACTCTCCATTGTAGACCTCACAAGTCCCCTTTCGAAGGTGAGTTATATCTCTGCATATCTTCATGTTCTTCTTTTACAATTCTTACTTGTTTACTAGTAATTAAAACTACATTATCTGATCCCAAAACCATTGATTTTTCTTGTTTGTTGTGTTAAACCCTGTTGAAAATTTCCACTGATTTTGGCATTTACTTACAGTTCCTGATCTGGGTCATCCAGATCTGATCAAGTAACCACTAAAAATGAGATCTTTTGACAAATTCAAGATTTGGGTTTTGTTAATCTGCGTGGTGTTTGAGTTGGGTTATGGGTTTTATCTTCCTGGAAGTTACCCTCATAAATATGGGGTTGGTGATTTTTTGAATGTTAAGGTCAATTCATTGACATCAATTGACACTGAGCTGCCTTATAGTTATTATAGTTTGCCTTTTTGCAAACCCCAAGAGGGTGTGAAGGATAGTGCTGAGAATCTTGGTGAGCTTCTTATGGGTGATAGAATTGAGAATTCTCCTTATAGGTTTAAGATGTATACTAATGAGACTGAGATTTTCGTGTGTCAAACTAAACCTTTGTCTGGTGAGGAGTTTAAGCTTTTGAAGAAGAGGATTGATGAGATGTATCAAGTGAATTTGATTCTTGATAATTTGCCTGCTATTCGGTATACAAGAAAGGAAGGTTATTTCTTGCGGTGGACTGGTTATCCAGTTGGGATCAAGGTTCAAGATGCGTATTACGTGTTTAATCATTTGAAGTTTACAGTTCTTGTTCATAAGTATGAAGAGACCAATGTGGCTCGGGTTATGGGTACTGGGGATGGAGCTGAGGTGATCTCGACAGTTGGAAAGGATGGATCCGAGGCACCTGGTTACATGGTTGTTGGGTTTGAGGTTGTTCCTTGTAGTGTTCAGCATGCCCCTGATTCAGCGAAGAACTTGAAAATGTACAATAAATACCCAACCCCAATTAAGTGCGACCCTACAACTGTTGCCATGGCTATTAAAGAAAATGAGCCTGTGTCTTTTACTTACGAGGTGAACTTTGTGGAAAGCGACATCAAGTGGCCATCAAGATGGGATGCTTATTTGAAGATGGAAGGTGCGAAGGTGCACTGGTTCTCTATCCTTAACTCCCTTATGGTGATTACTTTCTTGGCCGGAATTGTGCTTGTAATCTTATTGAGAACTGTCAGGCGGGATCTGACAAAGTATGAGGAACTTGACAAAGAGGCTCAAGCACAGATGAATGAGGAGTTATCCGGATGGAAACTTGTGGTGAGTGATGTTTTCAGGGCTCCAAGTAATCCAGCACTTCTGTGTGCAATGGTTGGAGATGGGGTTCAAATCTTAGGGATGGGTGTTGTGACTATCATGTTTGCTGCCCTTGGATTTATGTCCCCAGCTTCTCGTGGAACATTGATTACCGGTATGCTATTCTTTTATATGATTCTTGGTGTTGCAGCTGGTTATGTTGCTGTTCGTCTCTGGAGGACAATCTTCTGTGGCAATCACAAGGGCTGGGTTTCAGTCTCGTGGAAAGCTGCTTGTTTCTTCCCTGGAATTGCTTTTCTCATTCTAACCACATTGAACTTCCTCCTATGGGGTAGTCACAGCACAGGAGCCATTCCATTTTCTCTGTTTGTCGTCCTCATTCTACTTTGGTTCTGCATTTCTGTTCCTCTAACGCTGGTCGGTGGTTACTTTGGTGCAAAGGCTCCTCACATCGAATACCCAGTCCGAACCAACCAGATCCCTCGTGAAATCCCACCACAAAAATATCCATCTTGGCTTTTAGTTTTGGGTGCAGGCACCCTTCCTTTCGGTACTCTGTTCATTGAGCTCTTCTTCATCATGTCGAGTCTCTGGATGGGTCGTGTATACTATGTATTCGGCTTCCTCCTCATTGTCATGATCCTTCTCGTCGTCGTCTGTGCTGAGGTCTCTCTTGTTCTGACTTACATGCATCTTTGTGTGGAGGACTGGAAATGGTGGTGGAAATCCTTCTTTGCCTCCGGTTCAGTTGCTATATACATTTTTCTATACTCCATCAACTATCTAATCTTCGATCTCAAGAGCTTGAGCGGCCCTGTTTCCGCCACCCTTTACCTGGGATACTCCCTCTTCATGGTCATTGCCATCATGCTCGCGACAGGCACAGTCGGGTTCCTTTCCTCTTTCTGGTTTGTACATTACTTGTTCTCTTCAGTGAAGCTGGATTAAAGAAGTCTCTTTGTGCAGAAGCAGTTGCAGATGTGTCTTAAGTCATTCTTGTTTACTTTTTATTATCATATTACCATCATTTTGTAGGGTATTTGGAAATGAAAACAAATAAACTCCTCAAGTTTTGTTAAATACTTTAGTAGTCAAGTGTTGCATGATATAGTAACTATAGCTTCATTGGTTGGGAGAATCATATTTAGATGTGCTTATAGTGATGATGGATGGAAAAAGTTGGTGGTTTATCTATAATGGGTATTGATTTTGCTATTTCATTAACGGTTTTAATTTTTTGAGTTTATCAGTTCTCAACTATTTTAGGTTTTTTCTTAACAGATTAAAATGCAAGTTGTTAACTTATATTTATGATTTATTTGGTTTTGTCACCTTTTTTCTAAATAATTTTTTAATTAAAAAAACTTTGTATCAAATCTTAACGGTTAAATCAATACTCGAAGCGATAACGATCAATAACCAATAAGTTAATAGTCAAACGATGAACTTCAAAAAATCGAATGGGTCAACTCGTCATGGTTCTTGAATAGTTTTTTTCTTTTTCGATCTGCTTTGATATGTTTTTTCTTTAGCTGAGTGTTTCTAGACTCCACTAGTGAAATAGTAAGGTTACAATAGGTATGTTGTTGTTATCATGAATGTTGTCGCAAATCAATTATGCCAACACCTCTGCGTTTTTTCCGAGGGAGAAGATCTATGGAATATCGTTTATAGTTATTGATCTCTGATTAAATAAGGTTGTTTTCTCCAATGACCATTGAGTTATTACCTCAAAAAGTTGTTTTTTTTTTCTTGATTCCAATTTTCTTTATAAGTGACTTTCTGAGATAATAACTATTAGTTGAGTTGACGAAAACTCCAATAGATATTATGCAATTCTGTCCATTTTTCTTGATTTTGACAAAAGGAAATCTTAAGAGTTAATCAAACAATTAAATAGTGAATAATGGGTTGTTTAGAATTTAAACCACAGATTCTCATTGAACACAACTCAAGAGTTTTGGACAAAAGCTAAAGACTATAAGTCATAGAACAAATAATTCCACGTATCTTTAATTTAAGATCATATAATTCAAAATAATTCATCTGAATCAGATTAGTAGACTAATAGAATAATAATATAAAAATATAATAATAATAATAATGGAGTTTATAGCCAAATATTTGTAAACTAGTATAATTATTAATATAAAAATACCAAATTGGAGGAGAAATTGAATTTACAACCCATATATATTGAAGCTATGTATCAAATTTAAATCAATTTGGATACTAGACACCGACTAAGAAACAATCATAATAAAAATTAAAGTACCATTCTAACCGAGATATCCACTAAAAGAAGCCTATGCATATGAGCATGTGGTCATTTTTCATTTCTTATGGGGCTGCTTTGTCGAGAAACAACACAAGTTTCAGCTATAAGAATATGGTCATCATCAGCAATATTATCTTCACAAAAGCCTGGCTGCCAAGAAAGATGCGGAAATAGGAAACAAGTGTCACTTCAACGAAGAATTTGAAGTGAGATATAATAACAACATTGCTTTTACTCATGGTAACCGTATGAATGTGCAACACATATCAATGGACTCCATCACTGTTGGTATTAATTTCATTCCTTTCCCTTACAACAAATCATCCGGAAAGAACATTTACAACAATGGATATATTCAAGCAACCAGCGGTGAGTATTTCAGTATTTCCAACAAGAACAACATAGTAGCCATTGGGCGTGACATTTATGCCTACATCAAAGATTTAGACACTGGTGGCGGACACAGTATGATACATGAATGTGCTTCTTCCTGTGCCAACTCTACTAGTAATGTTTCATCCTCTTTAGCTTCATCATCCTATTGCACTGGGAATAACGGTTGTTGTCAGTCTGAATTTTCAAAAAGAGTACCAATAGAATTCATTGTGGACATACAAACAATGAACACGGTGGAAACATCTTGGATATCTACAGATTGCACCTATTTCTTAATTGTGGAAAAGGGCAGTTCTGATTTTGACTTCACTAAGTTACTTGGTAAGTGCAATGAAGATGATTATTATGAAGGAAGGATGGCGATTGACTGGGTAATTGGCAATTAGTTGCCAAGATGTCATGAGAAGGTCAAAATATTATGCATGTGGAAAGAATTTCTATGCTACTAGTTGGGGGATACCGATGCAATTGCTCTTGCTCTTCCTGTTTTCAAGGCAACCCGTACCTTCCTCATGGATGCCAAAGTACTAATACTCTGCCCATTTCTCTTTTTTTTTTTTTTGGGATTTAACTTGTGTATTTTGGGATTTAACTTGTGTATGTTACCATCTCCATTTTAACATATGCATCAACTAAGAAAAAACTCTTAGTTGATGCCTTACAAATGATGGCCCTCATATTTATACTACTTCCTAGGGGTTAAAATGTAAATAATAATTACTTCCTAAGTTCCTCAATATTTACACATAGGTCCTCTCTCTAGAATATTCTATATTTTAAGACTTTCCAAGTATTGACTACATGTCTGATTTTTCTAAGTGTTTACAAGATTTTTCTATAATATTGTAGAGTCTTCTAGGAGCTTCAAGTTTTATCCGTAATGTTCTAGAGTCTTCTCAGAAATTCTCCAAGGCTCTAATTTCTTCTTCTTGACTCTAGATTCTTCCTTCTTTTTATGGAAGACTGGCGGGTCGTGACATGTTGCTGTGTTATAGGCACCTGTCGTTTAATATCACAAGATCCAAAAGTATTCTTATGTTTTAAACTTGGTGCAAAATCAGATTAAAACATGTAAAATGAAACAAAGGGAGTAAGGATATAACAATATGCCACAGTTTCAGTTAAATACTCGTGACAGTTACCTTTGCGAGTCAAGTAATGTGAAACTAAACAACTCTCCTTGGGTATTGTATAACTCTCTTCTTTTTCCCGTCTTGTTTCTTTGTTAAATTGAATTACAGCTTTTTATATGAGACAAATCACTCCTTTACAGGCCATCTCTCTTAGATGAAACTACTTTTGTTGTCCTGGTAGCAGCTTGCGCAAATGGCTCCGGAAAAGGAAAGAAAACAAAAGTTGGATTGCTTTTGCAACAACGTATTTCATTGAATGGAGAAAGTAGTGGTGGCTCTTTTCGAAAGAGAAAGCAACAAACGATTTCAATGAAATTCGGGCTTGGGACTGTTTACAAAGGAATGTTATCAGATGGAAGCATTGTAGCAGTGAACAAGTGGATAAAAATCAAATCGAACAGTTTATAAATCAAATGGAACCTTGTCATCCAATATTCATGGAAACCTCAATCACAGTTCTAACCCTATTGTCTCAAAGTCTGAGTTGGATGATCAGATTCTTCCGCCCCCAGCAATAATATTATCATGGGATGAGAATTGCTGCAGAAATAGCAGGGGCACTTTCATACATGCATTCATGTGCTTCTACTCCCATTCTTCAGAGAGATATAAAATCTATTACTTGACGATAATTTGGTTTCTGATTTTGGACTATCGAGATTATTGTCTATTGACAAGACTCATTTAACAACACAGGTAGGGGAAACATTTGGTTACATAGATCCAGAATACTTCCAATCAGGTCAACTTACAGACAAATGTGATGTCTATGCAGAGCTTCTAACAAGTCAAAGAGTTGTCGCTTCAAACAAACCAGAAGATCCAGGTTTGGTCATTCGTTTCACATTATCATTATTGAGATTGTAGACTCCGAAATTGCAAAAGAAGTTGAGGATGAACATGTGATTCTTGCGGTGGCAGCTGAACTTGACCAACTAGGAAAAAACGAGGCAAGATATGCCTCGTGATGAGAGTTTTCAAGATAACATTTCACAAAAAAGTGAAAGTTCATGTAGTCAAACTTCTGATTGTACTGAAGAAGATAATCAGACGATCAAATGCATTATGACAGAAAGGGAAGCTTATAACTTAAAGTTTTATCTCTTGTAATTGTAATGTTGAATAAGTAATTGTATGTATGGGCACATAATCAAATGAAGATTAACATGATTTGCGTTAATATTTGAGTCGTATATATGATGAGTCGTTTATAATAGGGGTATGCATGGATTTTGATTCGATTTTCATCAAAAGCAAAACTAGACCAACTATATAGCTTTTCTAGGTTTTTCTTGGCAAAAAATACAATAAATATCCACTTCATTCAATCTAACAGAGTTATGGACAAACTTATTTGACAATGTATGCTTATTCCTTTTTTGACAGATTTAATTTAGTCCGAAAAAGAATAAATACACTGTCGAAACAAATAATCATTACATCTAAAAAGAAATATGTAGTTCAAAAGTTGAGAAAAGGATCAAAATTGTCCCTTATCTTTGAGTTAAAAATCAAAGTACTTGTCTTTTAACATGGGACACTAATAGTCCTCCATATTTCAAGAATTGGTACACTTTTGACATACTTGAAAACTTTCATCCAATTTTTAACGGAGCTTCTCAAATGAAAAACTTTTCCACCATTCCAACAATCACTTGCACACAAAACCTGTTGTTTGAGATGTGGAAATGGACAGAAAACACTTCTCAACTTTGTGCTTAACTTCTCAAAAGGAATCCTGTGCATGTCTTGATATCAACGAAGAATTGAATCAAAGTGTTGTAGGAAAGAAGAGTTGGATTTTGTAAGGTTTCAAATACATGAAGTCCGATGAGTCTTCTTCAATTCTTTGCTAGTTTTGGATTTCTGTAAAAACTGGAGCAATTTTGCTCAGTAAGGAATTATAAAATGCAGCAATTACTTTTAATACATCCTGCCGGCTGTTGTCTTTTGATCGAACACCTTGTGTGCAGATAATGCAGACATCATTATGCATAATACCCTCCCAATTAAATTTAATTGGGAATTCTAGTTAGTGTGTTTTTAGATTGATTTTGTTTGTCTCATAGAGGTGAATTAAGTTATGAATTATGGAATATATCTACTCTAGGATGTATGAGGGGAGAAGGGGAGCTCCGGTAGGCAATGGTGAAAGAGTTTCCCAAGTGAAAGAGAAGCTCCGTTAAAAATTGGATAGAAGTTTTTAAGCATATCAAAAGTGCACCAATTCTTGAAACATGAGGACTATTAGTGGTTCATGTTAAAAGATACGGACTACTTTAATTTTTAACTCAAAGATAAGGGACAATTTTGATCTTTTTCTCTTTAAAAGTTCATTATTTTGGCTAAAAATAATAGACCTAGCAAACTCTTTTTTATAGATTTTGCCCGAAAAACAAAAGTACATCGTCGAAATAAATAGTGTTTTTGTCTATATTAGATATAAAAAGAAAATTTAGACATTAGTTTTTACAAGTAAAAAGAAAATTTATACTTTGAACTCCCACTATTTTGACTAAAATCTTTTAAGTGGCTAAAATAATAGAATTCTAGTCAAGTCTCATTTATAGAATTGAGTTGGAAAGAAACTATATAAGGTAAAATATGTGTGACATATTAAGAAGTAAGAAGAAATATACAGTTTTGTACAAATAAACTATAGTATATGGTTATGGCAATTAACTGTTTCAAGATACCCTACTTGGAAGCTGATTTTTCAAATTTTCTCATTCTCATGTGCCTAAAAGTTTTCCACTGCCAGATGGAGCCAAAAATTTACTATTTTTTGGCTTTGGGTAAGATGAAATAAAGTAAAATGATTCTTTAAACTGACTGTGTTTCTTTCAATTGTAAAGTATCAGTTAGTCAATTCAACTTTCGACGCTCATCATGGGTCTTTCAGAAATAGTCGATCTATGTTTTAAACATAGATGTCAGGCTGCATACATACGACCTCTTTACCCCGCAATGGGCGGGAGCCTTTGAGGTAATGGGGTAATGTTGTTTGTTGTTTCATGTGCCTAAAAGAGAGTGTATTTGTGCTTTTCATTGTGTCGCTGTTTAGCGAGGAAATGCTATATACCAATTTCAGGGGGATAACTAGTACCAACAATAGTGCGACAATTGAATCCGATTTTGACCATTATTTCATATCTGTAATAGTGCGAAAAGGTGTACACTGAGCAAAAGGTGTCAAGTTCATGGTGGTCCTGAACTTTTTTTTTTGTTCAATAATTGAAGGTAATGTAAAGGTGGTCCTGAACTGATAAACCTTTTAAGAGCTATTGATAACATAATATCAAATGACAATTCGTTTAATAAATCTTGGCTTGTGAAAATAAAAGATGGAGGTTTGAAGTACTTAAACAATACTTGCTAAGAAAATGATCATACATTTTAAAATCAAGCATTGAAAAATAATGGATATGGTACAGGAGAGGGTGGTAGAGATGGGGGTGAGGAAGTCCATGACTATTTTCGAGAACCAATTTTGGATATATGCTAGGAGGCTCAACTACAGAAGCCATTCATCTCATAAGATGACTGATGAAGCAGTATAGGAAGTGGAAGAATGACTTATATATGGGATTCATCGACCTAGAAAAGGCTTTTGACAAAATTCCAGGGAGGTTCTATGGTGATGTTTAGAGGCTAGAGGTATATATGTGACTAGGTTGACTAAGGATATGAATGATGAAGCCAAGACTACTATGAATGATATAGTTTTGATTGATGAGACTCGCAATATATTTAACAGTAAATTGGAGGTTTGGAGATAGAACATGAAGTTTAAAGGGTTTAGGTTATTTGATGAGATGAAGATTAAGTACTTAGGGGATGAAGATTAAGTACTTAGGGGTCGTTTGGTGTAAGGGATAAATGAAAATAATTCCGGGATAAAATTTTATCCCCCCTAAAATGTCTGTTTGGTTGGTTTAGAAAGGATAAGTTATCCCTTCTAAGGGATGGTATAATAATGCCATGACAAATTGTCATGAAATAAATTTATAAAATGACAAACGTACCTTTCCCTTTATCATTTTTATACCTTATTTTGTATATATATTTACATTATTTTTAATACAATATATAATAATATTCAAAAACCTTCACTCCTTATTTTTATAATACTTCTTCATATTTTTCTATTAAAAAATTACACTATATAGCATAATTTTTATTGACTAATTATTATGTTTTTTATATTTTGATTTTTCATAAATCCTTTTTTACTTTAACACACTTAGAAATGCAAGTTCTATTTGTAAATTAATTTTTTAAAAAAGTTCTGTTTTAAATGCATACGATATAATTATGAAAATGCACACCTAAAAATATTTATTAAGCTAAATAAGATGAAAGATTTATTTTAAAAGTGAATATTAAATAACTAAAGTTAGCAAAGAAAATACATTAAAAATTAACAAAGTGAAGAGTATTTTTGCAAACAAGCATAATATTCTTAAAATTTATCCAGCATACCAAGCACTCAATGAGAAATAACCTCAGCATAATTTATTCTATCATTACTATTCCCAACATAATTTATCCCATTATAATCTATCCCATTATAACTTATATTCAAACCAAACGACCCCTTAGAGTGCAAATTCAGTGATATGATATATGATGCTAATGTGAAAGTGAGGCTTGATGTACAGGTCATCCAAAAGAGACATAGTTTTAAGTATCTTGGAATTGACGTGGAATTCACTCATCATATTGGTATAGGATAACTGAAATGGAGGCTCGCATTCTGAGTCTTGCATGATAAGAAGATGCCACCTAAAATTTAAACGAACCTTCTATAGGATGGTGGTTAGATTAGTTATGTTGTATGGAGAAGGCATAGTAATACTCTTGTAGGTTTTTGTGAGGTCCAGCCGCATGGTCAACAATTGGCAAAACAACCACAAAATCTTTTTAATGTTAAAAGAGATCTTACCAAAAATTGTTGCTGCAAATGTTGAATTGGGATTTGGTAGTTGGCCATCAAATATTTTCACACTACCAAGTGTTGAAAATGTAATATTGACCTATGTCATTAGTGACATGGGCATGGTCTTCCTTTCTTTATAAATTGAGAGTTTTTGCTCTATCATGTAACGTTGACTATTTTTCATGTGAGGTATATCATATACTATAAAATAAAATAGTCTGTGAAGAAAAATAAAGTATGTGCTTAGAAAATATTTGTCTAAAATAAATAGCGAGTAACAAAAATAGTGATCTATTTTTGGTTTTATTTCTGAGAGTGTACTATTTGTAATAGTAGAAGTAGGCTTATTTATAAAAGTAGAAGAAAAAAAATAACAGAAGTATTGATTTGTGGACGTAACCCAAAAGTTTTGGATAAACACGTTAAATTTCTGGTGTCTACTTTGCCTCCTAGAATTTTATTGCTCACTCCTCTGCATGGACCCCAACAATTTTTGCTCCTTTATTTGTTGTTTCATGTAATGTGATTATAGGATTATTGTTGTAGTACTCTTTTGCTACTATCTATTTTTTTTGTTATTTTTTATTGTCACTTGTACTTCCATTACGTCTTTCTCCAAACTATTTTTGTTTTGAAGAGAGGTAGAAGTAGAATCTGTGCACACTCCATCATCCCCAAATACCACTCAATGGGACTACACTGGGATGTTGTATTATTTGGTGATAATATTAAGGAAGCTCCATATTAATATGCAGGTTAAGGATTCTAGAAACTAACTCATCGAAGATGGTTCAAATGTCCGACCTCAACTCGTTTGAAATTGAGGCGCAATTGATTTCTGAATCACAACCAAAGGTTATGAAGTCAGAAAAATATCTTCTCTCCTGTGTGACCAGAAGGTCACAGGTTTAAGCCCCAGAAACAACATCTGACAGAAATGCAAGTTACGACTACGTACTATAGACACCTGTAGTTGGACCCTTCCTTGGACCCTGCGTATAGTGGGAGTTTTAGTGCACCGGACTTCCCTTTTATTGTGCGATATAATAAGCCCTAAAACCAACTCCAAAATATTGTATT
>JAOTQR010000097.1:1956799-1968997 GCA_025774065.1 Solanum ossicruentum | reverse complement strand
CACAATCCAACCCACATATAAAAAAATCGCAAGTGTGAAGAAATTTCATACCTAAAATTTATAGGCAGATTGATACACAAAGCATTTCCGCATTTATCCCGGTTCTTGGGAAGGACAGCACATGAAGGTCCTAAATTTCAATTTCACAGTTCGAAATTATGTTTGGGTTTATTTGAATAACAAAGTTTAAGCATCCCAAGTGGGAATTAGATTTTTCATTTTTAAAAAAAGTAAAATTAATTTTTCAAATGTGAAATTTATATTTTTCAAAAAATTAATTTGTTTATATAATTAAACAATATTTTTGAACAATTTTTTAAACATCCAAATAGCTTGGGGATAGTTTAGTTGGTGACCAATCGAAAAGGATATTTCATGAGATTTTTTTTAATTTTTTTTTTTGTATATGATAATTTATTCTATTAATTTAGTATAAGTAATGGAATAAAATAATTTTGAAATTGAATACTATTTATGTTAATATAATCTCAAGAGATATTTTATTGATCAAAAGTGAATTTACTTAGCAAATTGAAAGTACACGTATATGTATTAACTTGACACAATGAAGAATGAGTCTCCAAATTCATCTCAAAATAAGGAGAAAAACAGCAAGATGAAAGAATACTATTTTTTACTTTTGTTATTCTCATTTCTGTTTTCACAGCCAGATGGAGTCAAAGATTCAATATTTTTTGGCTTTGAAATATTATGGAATAAAGCAAAATGATTCTTTAAACTGTCTACGTTTCTTTCAATTGTGAAGTAGCAGTTAGTCAATGTAACTTTCGACGCTCATCATGGGTCATCCGAAAACAGTCGCTCTATGTTTTAAACATAGGAGTCAGGCTGTGTACATCCGACCCCCCTTTATTCCGCAATGGGCGAGAGTCTTTGAGGCAATGAGATAATGTTGTTGTTGTTGTTATTCTCATTTTAAAACTTAGTCTGTTTTTAGATTGTTACGAAATAACAATAATAAAAGATTGATTAGTTAGAATAAATCTCAAATGTTGAGAGTGTTTTTTCATGTGGCTAGTTCTCTTTTATTTAAAAGACTAAATGTCCATCTTAAGCAGATTTGTCAATATTTTCTTAATCATAGAAAATGATTGAATAATTTTTTGAAGCTGACGATAATGCTAAACTATCATTCTTCTAGCTATTCAATGAAGGGTGAATGTAAGAAGACAAGTGTTTTCTTGATTACCAAAAAGTCATCAAATAATAATATTTGAAAGCAACTATGGGACTAGTTTTTCTCTATTTGAAAAGGTAAAATGTCAATCAAAGAAAACTAAGTATTTTTGTTACACTAGATGATTACAACATTACCTTATTGCTCAAAAGGCTCCCGTCCATTGCAAGGTTGGGGGGTCGGATGTACGCAGCCTGACCCCTGTGTTTAAAACATAGATCGATTGTTTCCGAATGACCCATGATGAGCGTCGAAAGTTGCATTGACTAATTACTACTTCACAATTGGAAGAAACGCAGACAGTTTAAAGAGTCAAAATTTTACTATTTTTGGCTTTGGGGTATGATGGAATAAAGCAATTTTACTATTTTTGGCTTTGGGGTATGATGGAATAAAGCAAAATGACTCTTTAAACTGTCTGCGTTTCTTCCAATTGTGAAGTATCAGTTAGTCAATGCAACTTTCGATGTTCATCGTGAGTCATCCGGAAACAGTCGCTCTATTTTTAAACATAGGAGTCAGGCTGCGTACATTCGACCTTCCTTTACCCAACAATGGACGAGAACCTTTGAGACAATGGAATAATATTGTTGCTGTTGTTTATCATAGTTTAAAATGTATGTGTTGCACGTCCTTCACTTAGTTAATAAATGTGATGCACATTTCAATGCACGTATGCATTCATATTTTAAAAGCTTTATAAAGCATTTCTCCCCCAATACAAATCTTAATCTTGTATTTCGCTTTTACCCGTCAGAAAATAGTTATTCAAAGGAGTTTCAATTATTTTATACTTCTTCAAGAACAATCATTATTAACGATAACATAAAAATTTTAAAATATATCTTGAACTTTTAAAATGATAAATAATTTGAGATAATTATTTTGAAGAATCATAACAGATGATTTGAGACAAAGAGAATAATACTTTAAAACAATATATAATTTTAGCTTTATAGAAACAAAAATGTAAATTATAATTCAAGAGATCTTAAGAAATTATTTAAAAAGGTTTTGAGTTTTCTTAATTATATCGAGTATGGTGACAAATAGAAAAATCAATCTATTATTGGTTATGCAAGAAATATAAAATGATCGTTTTATTAATTACAATATTTCAAGATAGTGAATATACTATATATGTTATTTACCACCGGAGCTAGAGGACGTATTACGAATTTATCAATAATTTAGTAATTTTTTATTTATCATAAAAAATTCATCAAACATATACAAAATAAAATAATTTAGAATTAATATGTGAAAAAGAGTAGAATTTCCAATTCATAAATTTCAATTGTTTTTTTATATATGGTCAAACAAGAAATTATGAGTTCAAATTGTAGAAATAATTTTTTGTAAAAATGCAGAATAAAATTGTGTATGTTAGATTTTTGTAACAATCTGATGATCAATTTTCTAACTTTAAAAAAGAGTCAGTTATATCTCTAATCAATCTAAGATTTTCTAACTCTAAAAAGGAATTAGTTATGACTCTGACCAATTTAAGGATTGTAAGTTAAACTATGTATATTTTGACCAACATATAAGATGAATTTTTATTATATTAATATACAAATTATAATCAATAATTTTTTATAATTTTTATTTTAAAATCAAATTAAGCTAATTTAATTTAAAACTTTAAAAAGAAAAAAATATATTAATTCGCGTATTTTTCGATATATACCACAAAAACATGAAATAATTAATTCATGGACCCAATACCAAAAAGTCAAAACCATCTTTATTAGTATTTTCCTTAGAAGTTAATGAAAGGTCCATCATTCAAAGATATAATTATAAATTCATTAATTTTTAGTTCAATAAATAAATAAATATTTTAATTAATATATTTTATGTATCCAATTTAATAAAATAATCTCTGACCACCCTTAAGAATCTCACCTAAATATTCACTTTTTTCCCCTTAAATGCAAAAAGATATATGATTCCATAAAGTGCCATGTTACTAGCATCATACCAAAAATTCAAAAGAAAAATATCTTTATTAAAAAAAAACTTTATTATCTATGTGGACCCATCTAACTATATTGAAGTACTAATACAATTTCTTTTACAAAAATTGATATATTATTGAAAAAGTTTCTTCTTCTTCTTCTTCTTTTTTTACCAATAATTGATACATTATTGAAACCCTTTTCCCAATTTTTTTTTTCACATTAGAGCCTACAACAACAACAACATTACTCCAATGCCTCAAAGGTTTTCGCCCATTATAGGGTAAGGAGGGTTGAATGTACGCAGCCTGACCCTTATATATTTAAAAAATAGCACGACTGTTTTAACATTAGAGTCTAACTAATTTAAATTTATATCATAAAACTATTCAAAAAAAAAAAAACTTTCTATCAAAAAAATTTCATACACAAAATTTAAACTTAAAATTTTTAGTTAAAGAAAAAACAGTACTATCCATTGTATTACATTCCTTAATAGTCCCCTTTTTTCCTTTATCGAAATAAGAGTAAGAATTTGATTTATATACACACGTTCATGAATTTATATGTTTTAGTGTATTTTTAACATATTATATATGTTACAAAATATATTTAAAACTATAACATAGATATATATATAATTATTTTTATTTTGTTAAACTTCATATCAAATTACGAACAAATTGAGAAGAAAAAGGAAATAACAACTTCCTTATCTTCAAACAATATTTCATTAATGGCAAAGTTGTTCAATTTTGGTTATTTGTTTGTTAAATCCAAATTACAAAAGATGAGGTAGATATGAAATCATAACCACATGTATGAGACAAAATAGTTAAGAAGTCAGCAAGAATAAAGAATATATTGACAAAAATAATTTCCACACACACAAAAAGAAAGAGTCAAAACTATTTATGGAAAAATTCAACAAACTATTAATGAAAGTGAAGATATTTAGAAGTTTTGATTTAAAACTTGAGACTTTATGTGACAATAAAATTTATCGTAACTTATAAGATTTAATTATTTTTTAATTATAAGAAAAAAACTAATTTTTTTAATAGAATAAAAAAACGAGAGGCGTCATGTAAATTGAAATGGAGACAATATTAAAGTTAAACTAAATAAGTAGTTACTCGTTTGATTTCAATTTATATGTCATTCTATCTTTTAGAAAAAGTTAAAGTATGTGAATTTTGTGTAACATTTTAAAAATAATATATTTTTAATCATATTAATATCAGAAGAATTGTATGTTACAATAATTCTTAATTATAAATATCTAACTTTTATTATTAAATTATAAAATCAATCAAATAAAATTTAGCTTTAAAAATTACTCTCAACAAGCGAGAGTATTATGTAAAATTGAGAAGAGATATTAATACTTCTTTCATCTTAATTTATTTATTCTATTTTTACTTGATATAAAATTATAAATAGTACTAAATTAAAAATACATCAAATATATTAAAATATTTTTTAAATTTCATAATTTTAACTTATAAATATATTATGTAAAAAACAAAATTAAAATAAAATATACTTTTTGAAACCGACTAAAAGAAAAAATAGGAGGAATTAGTATACATATAATGAGGTAAAAGAAAGTGACACTTTTCCAAGAACAAATGTTTCTTTTTCTTTTCATTTATCCTATTAATTTGCCCATCTGAAAAGTACTACTAACCACCAACTATATAAAGTCAAAATAACAGAGTACAGAAAATACAAAATATACATATATTGTTGATAATTTTTCTTAAATTTCTCTTCTTTTGTTTCTAATATTTTTTCAAGAAATTGAAGATGGCAGGAGGGGGAATTGCTTCAATTGGTGTTACAAAAGAAAGAGCTGAAAATTACAAAGGAAAACTCACTCTTTATGTTATCATAGCATGTATTGTTGCTGCTGTTGGAGGTTCACTCTTTGGATATGACATTGGAATTTCAGGTGTTTAATTATGATTCTTTCATAATAATTATTGAAAAGAAAAAAGAAAAGAAACTAAAAAGAGGGGTAAAAATTAAAGAACTTTTCCTCTTTTCTTTTTATAGAATTGGAAAAAAGATGAATTACTAATATGTTGTTTGGATTTTTCAAAAATATGTTAAATCTTTCCAAGTTTACATGTTTTGAGGATCTGACACGAGTGCAACAATATTTTTAGAGTATTTGAGCAATGGGTTTAATCCACCCCTTTAAAAAGAGCTAAGAAGAACTTTTCCCCTTTTCTTTTATAGAATTGGAAAAAAGATGAATTACTAATATGTTGTTCGGATTTTTCAAAAATATTAGCTCACATGTGTTAAATCTTTCTAAACATGGTTTAAGGATCTGACACGAGTGCAATGATATTGGTAGAGTATTTGAGCAATGAGTTTAATCCACCCCCTTTAAAAAGAGCTAAGAAGAACTTTTCCTTTTCTTTTTGCTATGCGTGGTAGGAGGAGGCTTTTAGAATTGGAAGAAGGATGAATTACTATTATGTTGTTCGGATTTTTTAAAAATATTAACTTACATGTGCTAAATCTTTGAAAGTTTACATGCTTTAAGGATCTGACACGAGTGCAGCGATATTTGAGCAATGAGTTTAATCCACCCCTTTAAAAGGAGCTAAGAAGAACTTTCCCTTTTCATTTTGCTATGTGTGGTAGGAGGAGGTTTTTAGAATTGGAAGAAGGATGAATTACTATTATGTTGTTCGGATTTTTCAAAATATCGTCAAATCTTTCAAATTTCATGTTTTAAGGAACTAACATGAGTGCAACGGCATTTTTAGAGGATCTAGTCAATGAGTTTTCCTAAAAATACTGTCACACCCATGTCAAATTCTCCAAAAACTACATAGTTCATGTATCTGACACGAGTGCAACAACATTTCCTCGGATCTTGATTTTCCTCTGTTTTCCAAAAAAGTAAAATAACAAAGACTAAAAAGTGGCAAATTGTAACTGATAAGAACAGAAAATGGCTCAGAAGTTTAACTTCTCTTCGGAAAAATTTCTGTCAAGTTTAATGTTTGTGGATTTTCCAACTTATAGAGTGAACGAACTACATCATTATTTGGTTTAATTGTATGATCATTTTCAGCATTATTTTTGAACGAGTGACCGTCTCATTTAAAATCTAGATATTCAAACTACGGATGTATTCTTGTTCTCATACCATGTTGAATTGATGTGTTACCATTTATAGTCATAAAAGTTTAAAAATGACACTTTACCCTTGTCAAATCCTCTAAAAAGTACATACTTTTGATGGACTCGACACGAATGTGGTTGTATTTTGTAAAAATTCAAGCATGAATTACACCTACCCCTCCGGCAGAAGGGTTGGTTGGCCATGACTACTCCACAGTTAGTCTCTGGAACTTCTTGAACTTCCAAGATTTTCTTGAACTTCTTGATACTACGTTGAAATTAATGTGTGACCGTCTAATCTGATAATATAAATTGTTAGAGAGAGAGCGTACACTTTTATTTACTTAGTTATACCTTCACTATATGCAATATAACAGGAGGAGTGACATCAATGGATGAATTTCTCCGTCAATTCTTCTACTCAGTATACCTAAAGAAGCAGCACGTCCACGAAGACAACTACTGCAAGTACAATAACCAAGTTCTTGCTGCATTTACCTCATCTTTGTACTTAGCTGGTTTAGTTGCGTCTCTGGTAGCATCTCCTATCACAAGGAACCATGGACGTCGGGTAAGTATAATATGTGGTGGCATCGGTTTCTTTGTTGGAGCAATTCTTAATGCAGCGGCTATCAACCTTGGCATGCTTCTGTTCGGACGAATTATGCTAGGCGTCGGCATTGGCTTTGGCAACCAGGTGATTCACCTTGAATTTTAGTTATCGTGTGTTCCTATTATGTTATCTGTATACAACAATAAGTATCGGAATTTTGTTCAGGACGGACAGACTTCTATATTAGTTAGATCATTCAACATAAACTCTAGTATCGGAACTTTTAATGATAAATGTCTGAACTCTGTGTTCACTGCTTGAAGGCAGTTCCATTATATTTATCGGAGATGGCACCAGCACATCTAAGAGGATGTTTGAACATGATGTTTCAATTAGCAACAACACTCGGAATCTTCACAGCGAACATGATAAATTATGGAACAAGTAAACTCCATCCGTGGGGGTGGAGACTTTCTTTAGGCCTAGCAGCAGCACCGGCTTTCATAATGACATTTGGAGGCCTGCTTCTTCCCGAGACACCGAACAGCTTAATTGAACAAGGAAACAAGATAGAAGGAAGAAGAGTTTTGGAGAAGATAAGAGGAACCGAGAATGTAGACGCGGAATTTGAAGACATGGTGGATGCAAGTGAATTGGCTCAGTTGATTAAGCATCCGTTTAGAAACATTCTTAAAAGGAGAAACAGGCCGCAGTTAATTATGGCGTTTTTTATGCCGACTTTCCAGATACTTACAGGCATTAACATCATACTATTTTATGCTCCTGTATTGTTTCAGAGTATGGGGTTTAAAAGAACAGCCTCTCTGTATTCCTCTGCTTTGACTGGTGCAGTTCTTGCTTCATCTACAGTTCTATCGATGGCCACAGTCGATAGATATGGTCGAAGAATTCTGCTTATTACCGGTGGAATCCAAATGATCATCTGCCAGGTAAAGATTTTCAAATTACTTGGTCCACATTTCTGTGTCTGTATTGACTGCCAACATAAAGCTCGTCAAATTCTAGCATGCATATCTGTATTGACAATACACTTGTTAGTCATCAGCAGTTACAATGACTTGGAAGCTAATCTCACAGAATCTTACTGTAAAGCAGTCAAAAGCTAATACTATTCTGAACTCGGTAAAGAACTGTCAATCAAATGTATAACAAGAAGCTTTTCTTCCATATTTATTGGTAAATGACTTAACTTATGTACCAAATGATAACTTAAGAACCTTTTACACTTTACTATATTCTTATAGGAGGTACACTTAAACTTACTTTCAGGTTAGTACTTCCACTTCTATGGACTGTTACCTGAATTTCTTTTCGTAAGGCAAGAAAGTCGTCTAAGGAAAGTAGAAATCTATGCAAACTAACCAAATCTTGTGGGAAGGAAATTGGTCTTTTCTTTTCTGCTTTCTAAAACAAAAACTAATGTCATCATTTTATTTGTGACCTGAACAAGTACATCCGACCTTTCGCCTTGATTCATAATCAAGAAAGATGGGACCTAAAGGCATGCAATTTTTGAATTTCTTCTTTTTAGAATTCTGAAGTACATTGATCTTTCGCCTTTTGTGGTTATCTGTTAGTGAACATTTACATAGTTCATATAAGTTAGGGATAATACATAAACAAACACTTAAACTTGGCTCCAACTGGTAAGTAAACACTCCAACTTTGAGGACGCACATCTAGAGACCTCAACTTGGTCTCAACTGTCAACTAAACACTCTAAATCCTCCCCACCATGCCACGTGGAACTTGGATGCTGACATGGCAGATAAATTTTATAGGCATCTAGACGATCATTTTGTAAGTTGGATTGTTTAGTTGACACAATTGAGGTGAGTTGAGGTGTGATAGATCTACATACTCAAAGTTTGAGTGTTCACTTGTCACCTGAGGCCAAGTTTTTAGTGTAATGTATTATGTCTTATCTATTAGTAGTAAAAGTTTTGTCGCTGTCAGTATATAGAAGTTAAAGTGATCGGTAGACCATATGAAAGATAATTTGCTTTCCTTACAGGCTATTGTTGCGATAGTCTTGGGACTCAAATTTGGTAGTGACAAGGAGCTATCAAGAGGCTACTCAATCATAGTAGTTGTTTTCATCTGCCTCTTTGTAGCTGCATTCGGATACTCCTGGGGGCCACTCGGCTGGACAGTGCCAAGTGAAATTTTCCCCTTAGAGACAAGATCAGCAGGCCAAAGTATCACAGTTACTGTGAATTTGTTCTTCACATTTGCAATCGCACAATCTTTCCTATCACTTTTATGCGTTATGAGGTTTGGGATTTTCCTCTTTTTCACCGGTTGGATTGCTGTCATGACAATCTTCATCTATCTCTTCTTGCCCGAAACAAAGGGGGTTCCGATTGAAGAGATGATGCGCCTTTGGGAAAATCATTGGTTTTGGAAGAAAATCGTCTCGGAGGATCAACAAGCTAAAAACACCAATGGATTCAATCATGCATAGCTAAAAGAGGTACATTTTCCACAATGTGAAAGGTGAATAGAAACATCTATCTTAGAATTTGGTCTTCTATATGTATGTAAAAGTATTTAGTTCTAAGAAAACCCGTGCCAAAGATTAAACAGTGGCGAATCCAAAATTTATATTTGTGTGAGTTGGTAGTTTGGAAAAGTATGTTTTACCTCTACTTGTACTTGTTTCCAGCACATATATATCAGGTTAATTCTACACCAAAATTATTGGATTTTGTCGAACTCACGAACCTATTGTTGGGTTTATTGACAGACACTATCACACTTGCACCATAACTTCAAAAATTAGACAAAATAGATGAACTTACTTGTATGTCAATGATAGATAATGTACTATTCCATGTCTTTCAATTTTATGAGTCTTATTTTTCCTTTTCGACTATTTAAATAAAAAAGAATGTCACTTTCTATATTTAACAACACTTTAACTCCAACATGCGCTCTGACATGTATAAAATCATAAGATTTAATGATATTTCGATATATGCTTAATACATAGATAGACACTTTTAAGTTGGCTCCAACTAATAGTATGCATATTTAGACATTCTAAATTGTCTCCATTTGTCAAACACTCCAACTTATAGAATGACCATCAAAACATCTTCAAAATTTACGTATCAAGTCAGTTTTGAGTCCACAAGACATAGTAGAGATGAGTTGGAATGTATAATTGTTAGTTGAGACGAAATATAGGTGTTGATATATCCACTCTCAAAATTAAAGTGTTTACTCATTAATTAAAGTCAAGTTTAAATGTCCACTTATGTATCATACATTCGATATATTATATATCTCTTTTAACTTAAGCCGATAACTTTAGAAGTTTTTCTTACTTTCTTATATTCTCTCCATCCATCTTTACTTGTCCACTATGTTATTTTAAGATGTCCAACAATACTTGTCCCTTTTATGAAATCAAGAGATAATTTTACCTTTAGTTCCTAATTTGCCCTTACCATTAATTATAATCATTTTTTTATTACATTTTAAAGACAATGTGTTTATTATATTCAAAGGTTAATTTGGTAAAATAACTCTTATCATTTACTATTTCTTAATTCTTGTATGAAGTCAACGAGGGACAAGTAAAAATGAAGGGAGGAAGTACTCCATATTCAACTAATCCAAGACATAAAAGAATGAGTGTGTTAACTTGAGCCAAGTAGACATAAATATATGTTAAAAAAATGAGTGTGTAAAGTTAAGCCAAGTAGACATAAATATATGTTGGAATATGAGGAGATGTGTGAATTATTATGAGGTACTAGTACATTTCAAAGTCCAATACACAAAGTTAGGATATCAAGAAAGTCAACAATTGAATTCATCAAGTAGCATATATGCACTTGTAGAAAATAGTAATACTCCATCCGTTCATTTTACTTGTCTACTGTACTATTTTAATATATTTAATAATATTTTTTTAGTTTATGAAATTGAAAGATAAATTTTACACTTAATTCATAATTTATCCTTATCATTAATTATAATCATTCCCTTATTACATTTTTCAGGACATTATCTTTATTATTTTCAAAGAGTTATTAGATAAAATTGTCCTATCATTTATTACTTAATCCCTATGTCAAATCAATAAGATACAAGTGTGGACAAAGGGAATATTATACTAAGGGAATTAATGAAGTTAATTATACACCAACAGAAAATAAGGAAAAAAGAAGCTTGACCTGGAAACAAGAACTTATTAACAATAAATTGATAATATTAATAAAGCACAAAAAATAACAGATAATAATAGAAATCTTAAAATCAAAAACTATAAAAATAATGCTACAACTATTATTATGAAGAATAAGTGACAAAAATAAAGGAAACAAAATCTAAGACAACAATAACTAGATGAAAATGAAACCTAACTGGATATTTTTTTTCATATTTGCCATTTGTTGCTCATTAGGATTAATTAGTAAAATAAAGCCTTGTCCCATACTTATATTTTGACTAATTTTCAACAATTAAAATTAAAACTCAAAATTCAAAAAAATAAAAGAGGAAAAAAATTGCTTATTGTACCATACTAAATAATTATTATCACATATATTGGTAGATTTTATGACACAATAATGAAAGTTCTTATATGTTTATACTTTGGACAAATTCATAACTATTATTAGTATCATATATTATATTATTTTAAATAACTAAAAAGCAAAAAAAAAAAATAGAGGATTTTAATATTATAGCCCTTTCATTCTCTTCTTCGTCTTTTTCAGCATGTTCCTCTTCTACACCATCTTATTCCCTCTTTCACGTGTCTATTTTTTGAACGTGACATCTTTCAGTCTCTTCTTCCTTTTATATCATCTCTTGCTCCCCCTCTTCTTCATATTCCTCTTCCTCTTCCTCGTCCTCATCATCATTCTCTTCTTCTTCTATGCGTGAAACTTTAAATAAATTTGTGGAAGAAGAAAAACCGGATAAGGAAGGGGAAGAGGAAATGGAAAATGATGAAGGCGAGAACCAAGAAACTGAAAAAAGGATGAGTAAATTGAAAAGGTGCCACATTCAAAGCATAGACATATTTAGATATATATATATATATATATATGAAGATTTCGTGTATATATACACATGGATGGAGAAATTTTAAAACATATACTATATACTATCTATCAAATCATATTCACAAGGGAAAAAATGTAAGTAATTTACCTTTTTTTTAACTTGTGATTTATTGTATATATGAAGTATAAAAGGTAAATCCTTAAATCAAATTCCATTAATTCTCAATATCCGTGGGCTAACACCCACGGAAATTGGCCGAAATCGCCTGTTTCGCCTTCCTTGGGCCATAAAATCCTACC
>JAOTQR010000097.1:1933845-1944259 GCA_025774065.1 Solanum ossicruentum | reverse complement strand
AGCAAGAATAGACCATCTATTGCGACTATCCAAGCTAAAGTCTCTGAGTTTGTCAATCAAGAAGTGCTCGAAATTGAGGATTTGAGAAGGCTGAAGAATGTCCTTGATGGCAGCAAGTTTGCACCTTTCCATTTGATATAGGTCCGGGCTTAAATGGTGATAAGGTCCCACGCCAATGAGGTGAGGAGTATAGGCTTCTGGTTTGTGTTGAGTTAGTGTATTGGGAATGTGGAGGATGGAGACAGGAGGGATAAGATTGAAGTCAATGACAACTTCTTTCTTCAGGTCGGTCTGTCCATTTCCTGGGCACTTGAATTTGATCCAATGCCATGTTTTAATACTGTTAATGCATGCATTTATAGATTTGTTTATGAATTTTGAATAGTATTATTATATGTAGGAGATACAGGGAGTTTCTTGCTTGCTTCCATTTTTTTTTTATTTTTTTTTGGTATCAGTTAAGGCAACAAACAATTAATTTGCTCTTAATCGACAAACATGTTAGTAACGTTATTTTAACTAATCATTTTTGGCAGCCCAGATAGTATTAATCTAGTCCAGGGAGTACTAGTTAATCACGACAACTCTATAATATATCTCCTCGATTAATGTAACCTCAAATGCTATGTTTCAATTCTCGATTCTAGTATTAAGCAAAAGATTACACCTAGAAGTTCTATCAGCTTAGAAGATCATTACCATGATGAACAGAGTTGCTGCCTACCGGAAATTAAATGTTGTTTAATGTGGTCAATCGTTATCTTTTTTTACACATATAGTAGTATTAATCTAATGTTGTTTGACATTTCAACTAATCCACATGGGATAATCACTTTAGTTATGCAAAATGCACGTTATGGAAGTTATACTCTTCAATGTTAATTTTTTTAAGCTTTGGAGGAATCTCAATTAGAATTAAATGGAGTAAAGCTACTCACAAGGCCTTTACCTATAGGCATTGATATTTGCCAATCCTTACTAAATGGACATGCAAGACCTTTGTAAGAAATTAAACACGTCTGATTTAGTATCGATAAAGAAGTCTTTCTTAATTTCATGGTCTAAAAAAATGATTTAGTTTGACTTGGTATTAATAAAAAAGAAAACTTTTCAATCCCGTAAGTTAAAATAAAGCAAAATAAACCAAGATGTGTTTTAATCTTGTATCCTTAAACATATGCCACATGAAAAATTAAAATTAAAATATTGAAAAAAAAGAATAATTTTTTTATATTGCCTTTAAACGAAAGAAGATATTACTTTTATTCGATTCTAATAAGAAATTGGCTGAAATAACACTCATCCTATATTTTATTCGAAATGATTTGAGAGATAGATGTACTTTAAAAATAATTTCAAGTATGTATTACATTTTTTGTTCCTATAAGTAATTTAATTTCAGATAATTATGTTAGGATACAAATTAGCCCTGTATAACAAATATGCTTGTTGGAAAATTAGACTGGTAGATAAAAAAAATTACTTACTATATTTTTGGATTTAAATATAGTAAGTTGACTGATTGAAAAATGAAAATGGAATTAGTAATTTTGCGTAACATTATTACTATTTACCCAAAAAAAAAAAAAAAGGGTTGTGTCGCGAGATTATAGGAATTCATGTTTGTCGGCCGTATTTGATGGGAACCTTGTTGGTTTCTTCCCTATGGCACGTTATACTAGTGTTTTTGTTGTCCTTTTCTTCCTTATTTCAAGTCTTTTCTTTTTCAGCACACGAGTTCTTCAACCTAAAATCTCACTCTACAGATATGGCCTTGCTCAAACCCCTATGCTCTTGGAACCCATTTCATCTCAATCTGAGGAGATACCCATTTTGGCTGAATCCATTTCCCCTTCTAGTTCTAGAGAGATAACAAAATCTCAAGAACCAGAGGTTCCTACAGAGACACCCACTTTGCCAAAATCTGATTTTGACGGTAGTTTGGTTAAACCCGAGACCACCTCTAGTTACAGTGAGACATCAAAGTCTAAAGAATCAGAGATACCCATTTTGCCAAAATCTGATTTTGATGATGATTTGGCTAAACCAGAGACCATTTCTAGTTCTCAAGGACTAGAGGCTTTTACAGAGACGCCCATTTTGCCAAAATCTGATAATTTGGTGAAACCAGAGACATCAAAATCTCAAGAATTAGAGGCTATAGCCATTTTGCCAAAATCTGATAATTTGGTGAAACCAGAGACCACCTCAAGTTCAAAATCTGATCTTGATGTAACATCCAAATCCAATTTAGTTGAGAAAATCTCAAGTTGTGATCTTTTCAAGGGAAGTTGGGTGAGGGATGAGAATCACCCAATTTATAAGCCAGGGTCTTGTCCTTATGTGGATGAGGCTTTTGATTGCCAAACTAATGGTAGGCCAGACTCAAACTATCTTAAATGGACATGGAAGCCACATGGATGCCATCTTCCAAGGTCACTTCTTTATTCTACTTTCTAATTCTTATCTGATGCCATCATTATGCATAAATTATTATGTCTTTTTGCTGAACTCTCTCAACTACATGAGTAGGACGGTCAAACAAAGTCTACATTTGATTTAGTTGTCATTAGAATCAAATGGAGGATCTCATGAATGCAGCATTTTCACATTCTAGTTTTCTCTTTGCTCCATCATGTTTTGTGTTTCCATTTCTAGTATTGTCAAGGAGGTTGTTATACTTCTCATATTCATTTAGTTACCAGCTTAATCACGGTATGTAGTCTTATATCAACACACAAGTCCCATTAGAAGAACGACAAAGGAGATGATGATGCTGATTGTTGATCATCATCATCATCATCATTATTATTATTCGTAAAGGAAAAGGGAGATTATATATTTGAGTATTTACGTCCATAGCTCTGTGCTTGAGTAGGGGAAACAGTCTAGTGAAGCGCAATGTAAGTTGTCCAGAACGAATTCTAATCATCATTTCTTCCTCCTTAGCTGGACCAAAAGTTTCTGGTTTCCATAAAATATTATATTCTGTCTTATTAGGCCCTTTTTCAATGAAAGATCTAAAATTCTTGAAAGAAAGAGATGGTTGAGGTCTGTGTTCAAAGGAACATTTTCAACTCTTGAAGAAATAGATGGTTTTGTAGTCGTTCTGTTTGTGCCGTTATGATAAGAAATCCACGAATAGCCAGTCTTTTTACCATACTAGCAGAAATCATATTGGAACCAACTAATTGAAGTGTGTCTGATATGTAGAGGATAATACAAATGGAAGGAGGTCTCAGGAACGAAAGATCAGTTGGGTAAATTCTCCAATAATTTGTAATGTCTGCAATTACTGTAATTGAAAGATGATACATGCAAATGTGCAACCACTATAAATTGATTTGCTTTTTAAAAATAGTACAGGAAAAACCTGCTACTATAAATAGATGAACTGTTAATGTAAGGAGTTAGTAATTGTTATAGGTTTCTAATGTTGATATCTTCTTTTTTCCAACTGGAGAAGGTATGGCAGTCTCATCAATCTCCTGTATTATCTATAGGCTTGACTTGCCATTAACTATGCTGCTGATTCATACGATGATAAAACTTATTTTTCTCATTGATAAATAGCTAGTCATTTCTTGATTCAGGGCACTACTTATAGAACTTGTATCCTTAAACCAGTTATATCTTTTTGTAGGTTTAGTCCATCAGACTTTTTGAGGAGATTGAAAGGAAAGAGGCTGATGCTGGTTGGGGACTCAATGAACCGGAACCAGTTCGAATCTCTCCTTTGCATTCTTCGTGAAGGCCTCACTAATAAGAGTAAAATGTATGAGATCCATGGGTATAAGATAACAAAAGGCAGAGGCTACTATGTTTTCATATTTGAGGTGATTTTGCCTATGCATTTATTAAGATTTCATTCTAGCTAAATTGACACATTTATATCAATTAAAGATTTCTTCTTCATATGTACATATGTGTGTGCATTGAGAGAGAAAGAGAGAGATTTTATATACTTGAGCTGTGAGTTGTTATCTATGTGGTCAATTATTTGAAGGCAAGGAGCTACCTTTCTGTCTGGTTTATTTCTATAGCTTAAAATGATGAATTTATGCAAAAGTTTCTTAGAAAAGAGAGCAGTGAGGACTAAAAAATTGTGGCTCTGCAGGATTATAACTGCACAGTTGAATTCGTACGCTCACACTTCCTTGTTAGGGAAGGAGTACGTATCAATCCTCAAGGAAACTCAAATCCAACTCTATCAATAGATCGCATAGACAAAACATCTAATCGCTGGAAGGGAGCTGACATTCTTATCTTCAATACGGGGCATTGGTGGACTCACGGAAAGACTGCCAGGGGGTGTGTTTTTATTCTTCTTACAGTACCTCTCATGAGTATCTTTTCTTAGTATCTGAGGTTCTCTTTTCTGAGCTGGAGGATCATTTCACTTATCGTTCTATAGTGATCTGAGAGCATTACAGGATATTTCAAGGCTATAATCCTTGTAAACTAACGGGTCTCTGACAATATATTTTATTATTTTCTACTGCACATTCTCAGTTTGTGTTTATTCTAGTATGACTAAATGGAATGAGGGTTTTGTTTGCACAGGAAAAATTATTATAAAGAAGGTGACCTTATATACCCTAAATTTGATGCCGTTGAAGCTTATAGGAGAGCATTGAAGACCTGGGCTAAGTGGATTGACGAGAACATGAGCCGTGAGCAGTTGATTATATATCGTGGATACTCTTCAGCTCATTTTAGGTACTTCACAATAGAAATGCTAAGTTTTGTCCAAGAAAAAGCTTGTCTCATCACCATATTCCTCAAGATTAGCGCTTCCATTTGGTTGTATGATCTAAATTGGTGTGCAGTGCATGGTCAGTAACATTTCCTTGTATTTTAAACAGGGGCGGAGAATGGGATTCAGGTGGAAGTTGTAATAAAGAGAGTGAACCTGTTTCGAAAGGAGCTATCCTTGGACACTATCCTTTGAAAATGAAGATTGTGGAGGAGGTGATTAAGGAAATGCAGATGCCAGTAGTCCTTTTAAACGTAACACATTTAACAAATTTCCGCAAGGATGGCCACCCATCGGTATATGGGAAGGTTGGTAAAAAGGGTAAGCAAGATTGTAGCCATTGGTGTCTACCGGGAGTCCCCGATGCATGGAATGAGCTAATCTATGCCACTTTGGTGTTGCAACAATGAGCTGAGGCTGTTGTGCAGCAAATGTAACATTGTAAAATGATTTTTTGATTGAAGCATCATTTGTACCTAACATAGATACTAATATTATTCTTATTTACAGGATCCATTCACTTCAAATTTTGTAACACCAAACCTTACGCTGGCCGCTTCATTTTAGTATTGAAAATATGCCTATAATCACCTTAAAACACTCTTATTTGACAACTTGAATTTAAATACATCTAGATCTTAAGTAAAATCTGCTCCCGAATTTTTATTTATTTTCAACATTTATCTCATACGAGCAACATTTTTATAAGAGCAAATTAATAATTTGCAAGAAAAAGAATATTGACTAGTTTCAAATCAATCTAATTTGGATTAAAGGTGGAGCTAATCTCCTAAGCAAAGTAGAGTGGACCCATTAATAATAAGGATTAACTTCAAATCTAAAAATAATCAAACAGCTGTCGGTGCACGCCCGTGATTTTCTCCACAATCAATTGTACATCACCGCAATACGCTTGATGCGTTGTACCTAAGCCCTTTTCACTCAAATCACTAACTATACGCTTGATGAGTTGTACCTCGAAATCCTCTTTCCTTAGAAATACTGATTACTCTCACTGGTCTCAGATTTCTTCTTTCTTTCATATGAAAATGTCTTGTTATTTTGGGTGAATGCTGGCTGATACAGAAACTAGAGAGAAAGATGCTGGGTTTTTTGATGAGAAAAGATGTGAGAAAATTACTCAAGAGGAAGGACAGTGATGCTGGTGAAAAAGGTATCTTCAAGATTTATTTTTTCCCTTGTGGGGTTTTGCTAAAATGTGTAATGGAGGGATTTGGTTGCTATTTTTTGCAAATTGGTTGGTCAAAGTGTTGCCATTTCTGTTGATATGCCTTCTTTTTGGCTATTTGGTTCTTTAAGATCTTGAAACTTCAACTTTATCAGGTAATATAGACTCTATTCAGCAATGATTCATAAAAATCAGCTGGTACCTGCTCTATTTACCATTCTCAAGGCACTTCTTTTATGCTCTTTTTCTGAAAAATGGTGATAAGTCTCTTGTTATTGTGCATTCAGTTTCATATTTACTTCGCTTTATTGAAAAACCTATACTATTTTAGTGTAAATTTATGTAAAGACATTGGACTAATATTTGCCCTATACTACTTGGTTGTGCTATTCAGTTTAAACATTTCTTGAATAAGTAAATTCAGTTGAAACTTTGAAGCATAGAAAACATATATTTTGCTTCAATGGAACAAGTAGTAAAAATGATTTATTCCATAACCTCAGTTTTGCTCTTGTCAATTCACTGTATTCACAAATTCTTCAACTGAGCTAACTGTTCTAATACTTATCAATGGTTTTCCTCTGCCCTTAAAATGCTAAAATTTATGAAATACATAAGCTCTTTCTACGAGATGTTTGATGTTGATGCTCTACTAGTCCATTATTCAATGATCTGGGAGGTATCAGGAAGGATTTAGAATGGAATAGTATTGATTCATACACAAGAGTTCCTTTTTCTTGATGCAGGAAGAGCATTGGAGGAGGTACGGGCCTCTTTGTTTAGCAAGTTACGAGCATTTGGAGGTGGAAAGCGTCAACAAACTACCTTATGGGGGCCTACTGTTGCTTTGACATTCAATTTTTTTGTTTCTGTTAGTATTATCTTGATGAACAAATTGGTCGGTCTACTTAACCTTACTCTAACTGGATATAGATATTTCATCTTTTAGAGATCGTAACGTTTTCTTTCCTCTTTTCCCTTCCAGGTTCTTGTTACAGTCGGATTTAATTATCCAATTTTCCTCTCTTTCCTACATTATGTCTGTAGCTGGTTGATAATGGCTATTCTTAATGCTCTCTCCATCCTTTCCTTGTCTACTCCATCAAAATCAACAAAATATTCATCATTGTTGTCTCTTGGTATAGTTATGTCACTTTCTACTGGACTGGCAAATGTAAGTTTGAAGTATAATAGGTGAGACCTGTGGTAATCTTTTCTCCTCTGAAATCTTAACAGGTCTTCTTTCTTGATAGTTAACAAGCAAGATATATTTCCAGTGTAGGATTTTACCAGATGGCAAAGATTGCAGTAACACCAGCTATTGTTTTAGCTGAATTTGTTCTCTTTCGGAAGAAAATTTCTTTCCTGAAGGTAGTTGCTTCTTGTTGCTAATATACACTGTATGCTGGTAGCCTACTGGAGAGCTAGGTTCAGTTTCGTTATCATAGTTTTTCCAACCCAGTGATTTCTGTTTGGTCGGTCTGCATCTCCCTTTATAAGAAAATTGATCCTTACCCTTATGTCTCAGGTGCTTGCACTCACTGTTGTATCAGTAGGTGTTGCTGTTGCTACGGTGACAGATTTGCAGTTTCATTTCTTTGGTGCTTGCATTGCAGTAGCATGGATAGTACCTAGTGCAGTTAATAAAATACTATGGTCCAATCTCCAACAGCAGGAGAATTGGACTGCCCTTGCGTATGCTCCTAAACTAATTTGCTTCTGTTAATTTTTAATCACTTCCTTGTATTTCGGTACCTCAAATTTGCAATTCCCGTGACAGGCTAATGTGGAAGACTACACCAATTACGTTATTCTTTCTGGTGATGTTGATGCCGTCACTTGATCCTCCAGGTGTCCTTTCATTTAATTGGAACTTTTACAACTCAACAATCATTGGTGCCTCGGCTATTCTTGGTTTCTTGCTGCAGTGGTCAGGTGCTCTAGCACTTGGGTATGCATTGCCTAACGTCATTTGGTAATTGCAAAGTTCCTTATTATGTATGCTTCTAATTATGTTTTCGTCTATCCAGGGCAACATCTGCAACAACTCATGTCGTACTTGGACAGTTTAAAACGTGTGTCATTCTACTTGGCGGTTTTCTTCTCTTTGGTTCAAATCCGGGTCCAACTAGCATACTGGGAGCAATTACGGCACTTGTTGGAATGTCTTACTACACTTACCTTAACTTGCAGCACTCATCGTCGAAACAATCTCTATCCAAATCAAAACTAGGGAAAGAAAATGCAGATGGAAGTCATGCTGATGAATCTGTGTAGTAAGTTTTGTGAATGGAGGAGCAATTCACTAACCACGTACAAGTACAACATTATTTTCCTTTATTATGTTAACAAATGATAGCTAACATGAGCATTTTATAAAGTTGAGTTGTATATTCAAATGCAATGACTTTCGCTATACATAATGTTTGTCAAGGGGACGACTGGATTTGTCACAGTAACCTCAACATCAACCTCAGCCTGAGATTCGTTCCTTGTTCGGGTTATATATTAAGAAGTAGAAAGTTTCGTTTAACTCTATACTCGAGTTAGGGGTGGTAAAATTAAGCTTAGTTTGTCCAACTCGTTTAAATTTGAGTAGGTTAATCTTAACCTATTTCAACCTATTAAAAATTGGGTTGATATAAAATCCAAATTGATACAAGAGAAATTGTGTTAAAATAGTTTAAATTTTTTTTATTTTGGTATGTTATATATTGTCATAGAAAAAATAATAATTTCATTTGATACTAAAATGTTATAAAAGAATAAATAAAATAAGTAAAATTTAGCAAAAATTGTGTTGGAATGAATATTCGCATGTTCGGTTGTATCTTCATATGTTAGTTATCGTGATCCATTATGACCCGCTCAAATTTGATTCTACATATCACCCCTACCTCGAGTTACAAGCCTACAACTACAATCTTAACAAGCCCTCCTTTTGTTGTCCAGTGTCACGACTCGTCAGTCTTTTATAAAAACAAGAAAGAATCTAGAGTCAAGGAAAAGAAACTAGAGTCTTGGAGAGGTTTTTGAAAAACTCTAGAATATTATGAACAACACTTGAAGCTCTAGAAGACTGTCTTCTTTGAAAAGTTCTCTCTAAAAGTCATCTTATCTAGCGTTTCCTTAGCAGCCTTAGCGAAGAGGCTTACTAGTATTTGCTGTAAAAAAGTCGTGAGCAAATCGACTAGTGTCGCTCAAAAGTCTTAATGAAAATTCTAAGTCCGTGACACCACGCTAGTTTGTACCATAGGAATATAGTTTCCTAATCACTCTTTTCCCTTCTTTTAACAACAATGATTCATATAATCATTTTACCATAATATCTATATTATAATAGATGTTTAATATAATTTTTTAACTTTTAAAAATAAATAATTAATAATAAAAAATAAATATTTTTCTTGAAGTTAAAAACGAGATGTAAAAGTGATTACTTTATAGTTAAAAAGTAAAAATAAAAGGAGGGGCCACTAATACATTTCCCAAGTCTTAAGCAGATCATTGACTCACTAAATCTTTATACGAAAAACGCAAATATGCATGGAGTCAAACGTAACGGCTATTCATCCCTTTTTCTCTTACACGACTGCGATATTAAGTTTTTTGTTCCCTCTATTCTTTCTTAATTTGTCTTTTGAAAGTCGAATAATTTGAATTTTAACTCTATTTGATATACATATAAAACACAATTTTTTTTATAATATGCCTAGTATATATATAATAAATCAAATAGCAAAAAAATAATTTATTCGAATCAATTAAATTAAAATAATCAGAGTTAGACAATGCATGCTTTTCTTTGTAAGTACTCTTAATTTATTTTTAGCTAGAAATAATTAAAAAGTCATGTGCCGTTGTAGGATCCATTATGTTGAGACTTGGAGGAACATTATCACATGCATTATATTGCTTGTTGGCAATTTGATAACTAAAAAAATAATAATTTAATTCAGAAAACGTCTTGTTCTTTGAACTAAATATTAATCCATAAGAACAGATTCAAAAGTGTTCAATTGCCAGTTTCCTACTAAAGGTATCACATGATACAAAATTAAAAAAATCAGAAAGAGTAAATATTGGAACAATGCACTGAAGCGAAAATTTTCTCTTCTTCCCACTATGATTATCCTTTATCATTGAATCTAAGCTTTCACGTGCACGTAGAAATAGCGCTTCTCTCCCAACATAATCAAATTTTTAATAAAAATATTTATAAATAAGAATATTTATAAAAATTCAAAGATGGTCAAATAAAGCCAATATTATCAGAATAAAATAAATATTTCTATAAAAATGAAAAAGAATCAAATCCACCTCGTTTGACTTCTATAATTAAAAAAAAATTAGTAAACTATTCGCATGCTTAAACAGCACTAAAAGTAGAAGATTCATTTTTTCCCTTTTACAAAGTCATTAATAGTACAAGTAACCTTGAAAAGATGGATTTTAGCAAACTAATTTAA
>JAOTQR010000097.1:1875576-1896900 GCA_025774065.1 Solanum ossicruentum | reverse complement strand
AAATATTACACTGACTCATCCGTAACGAGACTAGCAAGTGGCCTAGGTGGCCCGATGCTGTCGCAGGACGCCTGGTAGGACTTTATGGGCCAAATAGTGGGAAACAAGTGGTTTTGGCCATTTTTTGTGAGTGTTAGCCTACAGTTTGTAACGCTACCCAGGGATTTGGGTCAACATTCCCGAAAAATTACATCAACCCGTCTGTAACGAGCCCGACAAGAGGTCCAGTTAACCCGACGGTGCCATAAGACGCCATGTAGGATTTTATAGGCCAAGCAACAGAAAATAGGTGATTTTGGTAGATTTTCGTGGGTGTTAGCCCATGGTTTATGGCGCTGCACGGGGATCCAAGGAAACTTTCCCAAACAATTACACCGACCCATCTGTAACAAGCCCGATAAGAAACTCAGGTAGCCCGGTGGCACCGCAGTATGGCTGATAGGATTTAATGGTCCAAATAAGAGGAAACATGCGATTTTGACAATTTTTTTGTAGTGCTACCTGGGGATTCGAGTCAACTTTCTCAAAAAATTGCACTAACTCATCCGCAACGAGACCGAAAAGAAGCCTATGTAGCTTAGCAGTGCCACAGGACACCTAATAGAATTTTATGAGCCAAGCAATAGTAAACAGGTGATTTTGGCAGTGTTTCCTAGGTGTTAGCCCACGATTTGGGGTGTTGCCTAGTGATCCGAGCCAACTTTCTCGAAAAGTTACACCGACCCCTCCGTGACGAGCTCGGCAGGAGGCCAAGGTGGCCCGACAATGCCACAGGAGCCTGGTAGGATTTATGTGCCAACCAACAGGAAACAAGTGATTTTGACCATTTTCGTGGGGTGTTAGCCCACAATTTGTCGCACTACTTGGGCATCTAGGCAGACTTTATTGAAAAATTACACCAGCCCATTAATAGCAAGACTGGTAAGAGGCCTAGGTGACCCGACGACGCTACACAATGCCTGGTAGAATTTTATGCGCAAAGCAATAGAAAACAGACGATTTTGACAATTTTTCTAGAGTGTTAGCCCATTTGTGGAGCATATAATCAAACAAAAGGTATTTAGCCAACTGGCCAGAAAAACAGCATTGGGTACCAAAGATATTTGGGTCCAATCCTCTTTGGCATGACCATATAATCTAACCATAGGTATTTAGCCCCTGGCCACAAAAACAGCATTGATATCAAAAGATATATAAAGTTTCTTTTTCTTGCAACTTACCATCATTTCTGGCACTAAATACGGCAATGGATAGAGTAACAACCATCATATAAGTTAACCAAACACTCCAATGCAAAGCCAATCATCATCCCTTTTATCACAAAAGTTTATATAGAATTCAACACACTGGTGTTCTTAAAAGCATATTTCCTTTGGGTCTGCAGACTAATACATTACATCTTGAAACAGATAAAAGAGAGTGAGCACAATGGAGTTAACAATGAGAGAGTTAAAAGTGAAATTACTGTACAGGCTTCTGTACATGAAGAAAAACAATCACATTGACTAATCCCTCGGAAAATATACTGTCTAGCGTCCAAACCTAATTACTCGAGCCTGCATCACCACGGCCTTGTGAATAGTTACTCAAACGGTCGATGGTTAAGTCTAAATGACCTAAAGTTCCCAAACCAGACTTAGTCATCTTCCAGTTCCACGAGCTGTGCACGCCTCTCAGCTGCCTTCTTCCGCACAAAGAACCCCCACCTCATTGCAGCCTTAATTTTCAGCCAACCCACAACAGCTTTTCCTGGGCGTGTGCGGTCCTCATCATAACCGAAACTAGGAGATGGTGAAGGCATGAAAGATGGGAAACCATATCCATCTTCAGGCACATTTACAGAAGCATGGCCTCCCATGCTGAAAAGTCTCAGCAAGTGTTGCATATCATCATTCTCAAGAATTTCATTGCTTCTCATTCGAATTTCCTCCTCAGACAAGAATTCGTCAACTCCCTTGTCCCTGTTGTGCGACCAGTCGTCAAAAGGATTAAGATTGGATTGTGTCTGGAATGAAGATGATTGTGGAGGACCAAGAGCAAGGCCAACATTGTTGTCATATCTCGTATTCTGGAGCTGATGAGTGCTGGTTATTTGCTGCTGAGTTGCAAATGGAGTGCTCTCAAACTGTGAGCGGGAATTAGAATTCATCATAGGACTTTGGGTAGGCATTCTAGCAACCATGTTATCATTATAACCTGAACCTGTTAAGTTTTGAAAGAAAGAGCTTAACCACAAGAGATATCCAAGAGTCAAAGCAACCAAACTACAGACATGACAGGACCACGATCCACAAATCATATCTCCCCCACCCCTCTCCTATCCGTTTTGTCCTCTAAAATATTGCCTCATCTTTCAGTTCCTTTTCTTTTCTTATCATCACACTGGCATCACAGATTTTGAAACTCTATTTCTAATTCTGTACATTTATTTACTAAGTTTTTTTGACAACCCTACATATGCCAAAAGGAAGTAAACAATAATATAACTTATAACTTCCTCCCTTTTTTTTTCTTTGGGGGGGGGGGGGGTTGTATTTGAAAAAGACTGCTTGATACACTAAGCTCCCGCTATGCATGAGGTCCGTGGAAGCACCATTTTTTGGGGATAGGTGTTGCAATATAATGTTATTCGCAGATGACATAATACAAATTGACAAGACACATGCAGGGAGTTAATGATGCTGGAAGTATCGAGAGAAACCGTAGAGTCTAACGGTTTCAAGTTAAGCAGAACTAAAACAAAAATACGTGTAATGCAAGTTTAGTAAAAGAATGCTTGAGACAGAGGGGAAGTAAAGATCGAAGAATACCCACGTTCAGATAATGACATTAGCAGACATGAGAGATGCTCAAATGAATGTGTAGGCATACTTGGAAAGATATGATTACAAACGAAGTAATACAAGCAAGCTAGGAGTGGTATTCCACTAGGCTAGGAAGGTTCGAACATGTGAAGAGGTGTGAGGATGTACCAATATGAAGGTGCAAGAGGTTTGTTGTAGGGTCTAGCAGGAGGTAGGAGAGGTACGGGTAGACTAAAGAAGAATTGTGTAGAGGTGATTAAACAGAAAATGATACAACTTCATTTGACTGAAGACATAGCCTAGATCGGAAAGTAGGGAGGTAGAGGATCAGTGTAGAAGGCTAGTAAGTAGTTGAGTATTGTCATTTCTATGTGGAAGAGGGAGTGGGCAAGTCTCCTCTTGCTCTTTTAGCAGTATTTCACATAATTTCATATTCTTTGATGCAATTACTAATGACAGTTGCATTTGTTTGTATATTGCTCCTTTGATGTCTCTTTTCTCTTTCTTGTGTCGCATACTTTCTTTTTGAGCCAAGGGTCTATTAAACAATCTCTCTACCTTACAAAGGTAGGAGTAAGGTCTACATCGATGTTTTCAAAAATAAATGTCTAATCTATGATGCAACCTCACAACAATATTTCCTCATTATATGTTAACAATCCATTAGACAATTTCCTGGTAGGCTATAATCCACTATCACAACTCTACAACCTTCCAAATCACTGCACATTCTCAATTAAGAATATATCATTCCCACAAATGCTATAGGCAAAAGTAGCTTTTAAAACAAAAACAAAAACAAATGAATATTAGGGGAGTGTCAAAAGTACAATTGATGGTATGTGTAGCAGCCAAAGTACAGCTTAGCATACCATCAAGGACTCAGAGACCAACCAAATCAATTAAACAAACAGAACTATTCGAAAGAAAAAAGATAACTGCTCCCTGACTACCACCATCAGAAGTATAAAATTCTGAAATAAACAGTTTACCTCCAATTAGCAAGTTGGGATCCATAGAAGATTGCTCAGACTGAACTGGAACAGGATGGCGTGACTGTGGAAGCTGATTAACCAAGGTGTTCGGGTAATCCACTGGCCCAACAGGAAGCTCGTTCCTAGAAGAGCTTGGATTTTGGTTTTGCTTAATGTTCAGAAATGACTTGCCATCATATTCAACGACTTGATTCCAATTATCATACGCCTTCTTGACCAAAGAATCTACATACACCTACAAATACATTTCAAGTCCATAAGGGCACATTCTTCATCAAAAGGTAAGCACCATAATTATATAAAACGCACTTCAAATTCGACTGCAATTCCAGATTTTGAAAAGGTTACTTGGATGAACAGGCTGATAGCTTAGAGAGTAACTCAGTAAATTGGAAATCCAGTAATATTAACCCAAAATAAAACTCAAAAATCAAAAAAATAGAGACATGTATAAAATAGAATAAACAACCTTCTGGCTGTCTGAAAGTGAATCTGCCGAATAGTATTGTTCACCAGCTATAAGGCCATTCAGCTCATAAATATTGTTGAAAACAACACCAACATTTCTTGAATCATCAGAATAATAGACATAAAGCTTCCCACTCAAGACACAGGTCTTTGCATGCTCTAGTAGAGCCTCCCACATCTTATTTGACATACCGCTTCCAAGGATCTGCACAAATACATGCAACGTTGAAGACAAAGTGCAATAAAATGTTGAGTTAAAAATCCTTTTTTAAAATTTTCCTTTTCATATCCCGCTATACACTCACACTTCTTAGTTTCTGTGGGTCTCTAACCACAAGCCTAAGGAAGTCTTCAACAGTAAATATCCCAGCCTTATTTAACCTCTTGTGAAAAGAACCATCCTTGCCAATCTTCTCCAATCTCCAGACATCATCATTGAGAGCTGGTGGATAATGTTTCTTGTACACTACAGGGAGTAAAGAAATCCATGCATAGTCAGTAACTGTCAGAATAGATAGAAGTAACAACAAAAAGTCTAGACTAAGCAGCTTACATTCTCCACGGTGATCTTTAACAGTGAAAGCCTCAGTCTTTGCTTCTCGTATGCGTATTCCTTCACAATATCCAGAAGCAACTTTCATGCCAAGTCTGAACTTCCTGCTCCTTATCCAACTTGAATTATCTGTAAATGTGAGATCCCCCAAAGTTCCAACACCTTCTTTGAGTGTAACTTGCAAGTCACCAGTTAAAAGAGGTCTCTTTCCTTCACGTTCTTTAACAACATGGCTGTCAAATTCTTCCTGTGTCCACCCTTCATCATCTTCATTGTTAAAATCACCTTCTAGCACAACAACGTCCAGTTTTATACATGATTCAGGACCAGTAGTCACAAGATGGCCAGTATTTGTGTCAATTAAGACAACATGGATAGCAGCACCATGCTCTCCTTCTACTTTGCCTCCAGTGAACAGAGGCAAAGAGAGCCTAGACCTAAACTGAAGCTGCCAGTTACTTCCATTAGGCCCTTCAATCCTCTTAGGAGATGACCTGAAACCTGAAGATTTTAGGGTGGCATCTACTAAAAACTACAGTGCATATTCAGTGAAGCATAGATACATTTAGTTGTATACATACTTTTTTTTCTTATGACTAGGTTAACGTTATCATACTACGCATCCTATTTTGATTGCATGTGACCAGAAATGCTTACAATTTCTTAAACCAACTTTGATATGCTTATTATTTACCAAGAAACCTTAATCACACATAGTACATGGGGGTCCAGTAGGTTCAGATAGTAGAAGTGCAAAAATATAAGTCCAGAGCCTGGAGGCTAATAAACTATTTTTCTCTCTAATATCACAGAAATGCTTGGGAACGAATATGCATGCACAAAACGAAGTTCAGCATACTCCCTCATCTCCTTTTTTCAAGCATAAAAGAAGAATCAACAATATCAAAACAATGACTTGAAATTTAGGTGTATGCAGAAATCACATATTTGAAATTGTTTCATTAGAAATGCTCTTTTCCTATAATGTAGCGTACAAACCAACTTGCATCCACATCAATTATTCCATCAGGTACCCACTACCTTCCATCAACATATATACCAACTAACTCTGTCCAATACTTAGGTAGATTAAAGAAATCACCAGATATTTTTCTGCCTCTGTTAGGATTTGAACCCTGATCTCCTCAACTAGCTGATATGCAATACTCAGATAATGAAGAAAATTTTCATACGCATTGTCCACCGACATATCCAATGAATCTCATAGTGTGTACATCTTGCCCAATATTGTTTATTTTTCAGTTTTATATTTTGAACATCCTTACCACCTTATGTTTTGACTAGATGGAATCCATTTTCTGATGAAATGTTTACAGAGATTACTTAAACAAGGCTTAATAGACCTTCAAAGAGATTAAATAAACACACCTAATTACAGACTATGTTTTATTCCATTTCTTTTTCCCTTTGTAGATGCTTTCATACTTGAAAGTAGGGATTTGTGTTTACTTTTTGCCTTGGGGGACTCCTACAGTTCCTTACCCAACATCAAAAAAGTACTCAAACTAAACATCACTCTGGAAAAACTAAAAAAGCTTATGAGATACTAAAGAACCAATTACAAACTTTAACATTTTTTTACTTGATGTTTTCAAACAGGTCCAACACTTGAGACATGGTTGAGTCACATCTACCCATTATGTTAGTACTAGAATAAGGTATTTCAACACATGTAGGCACCGAGCATATGACCTATGACCAGGTTGTCAATGAAATTGGAACCGGAGTGTCTCTGTATACCAGCAGAGGCATAAATACAATGTAATTTCCTCTAATTTACTTAAAGAGCTTGGACGGAGTTTCCAAGAGGATACAAGTACCCAGTGAAATAGTCAAGGTAGGCATGTACACCCCGTAATTTTAAAAACAAAAATAGCACAAATGGAAATGGGAATAGTTAAGAGGGAGGGGAGATGATGAGGAACGAGAATGGGAATGGATTTGAAATTTCTTTTAATGGAAAATAGCTTTTGTGAAATATAAATGATGGTTTAGCATATTATCACATGTGGATAGTGATCAAGGACAACACGGTAGTTAAAAGGGTTAAAAACACTAGTTTCGAACACAATTGCCTAAATGAAACCCCATGAAGCTGGGAGCCAGGAACAAAATCTAGTGCAACCAAAGGGTGTCTATTTGGCTATTCTACCTGTTTCAAATAAAAACAGTAGAATTCTCTTACCTAGAAGCATAAAAATGCAAAAACAAAAAATCCAAATAGTGTGCATAGGATAACCGTGACTTAGATACAAAACAACATAGTTCATAGCCTAACCTTCCAGGAAGTCTGGCTGGGCCTAATTTAGCCAATGCTCGTTCCACCTCTTCACTAACCTGTTCAATTCAAATGTGAGAATCCAATATGAAGCCCAGATATCACATAACTGAAAACAGAAAAGATAATTCTCACCACATGTTAGAATATTGGATGTTGTACAAATACATGTACATGTCTATATGTAGTTATATGTAAAGGGTCATTCATCTTCTCAATCCACTAGCATTATAAACTATGCAATAACAACACACTCAGTGTATTCCCACAAGTGGGGTCAGGGAGGGTAGAGTGTACACAATCTTAACCTTATCTCGTGGAAATAGAGAGATTGTTTCTAAAAGACCCTTGGCTCAAGTAACACACACGAAAGAAGTTTGAAAAGGAGAATACAACATTAAATAAGACATAGCAACTAAGTCATAGCAATTAATAGGGAAAGTATAGCATAACATAAAATAAAATAGTACAACAGGTATAATTTCAAATATAAAGGAAAGAACAAAGTTGCCTTTTCCAGTTGAAGAGAAATAATTCTTATCAGAGAAAATATCTACAGCTCGTCAAGATGAATTCCAGAGTTCAAATTCCACATAAAAAGAAAAAGTGCAAAACTTTATGATGTAACAACAAAGCAATGGAGACCTGACCTCCAAAACAGACTTGCTTTTAAATAGAAGATAAACTTACTGTGAAGACTTCTTTTTCTAGCAGGAGTAACCAATTGAAGATTATGAAAGGAATTACTACAACAACATTTACCATATTTCAGAAGAGAGAGAGAGAGTGACAGAAATGACAAGAAAAAACCCAAATCGTAAAGCTATATATCTTACAACTCTCCGAAGAATTGGTTCCAATGATGAGCAGAGCTTTTGAAGACTATCCACCTTGAGAGCTTCCACAATAACACTGCACAAGATATCATTTGATAATCTCTGGATTTCTTTTAGGAAGAGAAGAAAGTAAACTTTTGTAACTGAAAATTTAAGCAATATGATGGCACACTACAAGTAATGCCACCAAAGTATGTACTTATTCATCTCCAGAGCCCATTGCTCTCACCAAGGCCCCTCCCCCAAAATAATAAGAAAACACAGCAGAAAGAGAATTGTCAAACAGTCTCAGGATACCCAATCCATGTTGCCCAACTAGTTTCTAACTTTTACTTCAACATCATTAACCTTTCAGCAATTACAATGATAAACGACATTTAGTTTTTCTGCATAAAATCCATACTGACAAATTTAGATTAATGCTATGACCACTAAAATTAACAAGAAAATAAACTTTTCAGCTTCCTCAAGACTCACAATTCATGAAGCAACAACAATATAAACATATCCTGTGAAATCCCACAAGTGGGGCCACCCTTCATACACCAAAATTAACAAAAAAAAAAAACACTTGAATTCAAGAAAATTACAAAGCTTTACCTAGCTAAAGCAGGTCTTTTACGCTCAGGCGGCTGGTCATCATCACCCTCCAAGCTCCTCTTTATAGATTTTGTCCTCTCCATATACCTAGTGTGCATTTAGAAAAGTACCTTTTTTTCCCAAATTCACCCCAAATAACAAAAACAAAGAACAATCAACAAAACAATCCACAGATCTTTGAGTTCATTGAAGAAAATTTCCCAAAACACCCCTAATACACAAAAAATCAAGATCCCCAAACCAAAACCCACTTATTTACACAAAAATATCCACATATACTCAAAAAGAACACAACTTTACAAGTGGGGTTTTCACTAAAAGTCACCTGATTGGTAATTCTTGAACCTTCAGTTGAACTTGTGAGATTTCACTGTTTTCTCTCTCTCTTTCAACAACTGCACACAGTTTGTTTTTGCCCCTTTTGAGATGGTGGTGGTATAGGTTACTATGCGTGGGTGGGTGGGTGAAAAACCTGGGTTGTAATGAAATGGTCCCACTTAGAAGACTACTGACAGAAAAACAAAGAAGAGTTTGAGATCTTTTTGGTATTTGATTAGTGTTGGGTGGCTGCCTCAGCTTTGGATAGATAATAGTAAAGCAGCTCAAGGAGATCTACGCCTTTCATTTTGGTTGATCTGACATCAGCATAATTTAGGTGCTGTCATCTTTTGTCGTTTTTGAAAGTTTATTATCTAAAAATGACTTTGTTTTTCATATCCATCCAAGTCAAAAATTATAACCGGGTGATAAATATTGTATTGATTTCTTGTGTTTAAACTTGAAAAACAGAAAGCATTTTATCTCTCAGTGAAATTTTTTTTTATTTTCAGAACAAATATAATTTCAAATTTGATGAAATTAAAACAACTAATCTAAAAGACCAATCTTTTATCCGTTATTTGAGACATTGTTCTCTAACTAGCCAATTTTCGTCAAATTAATCCAACTTACAGAGCAAATACTGAGAAGGAAAACTTCTTCCTTGTTGAAAGTTTGCTATAAAATAGATGGAATGAAGTTAATATTGATATAAAATTGTTGCTTTCATTTATAAAGATTGATTCAATTATAATAAAAGGTGTGTTTTTGTGAAAAGTACTTTGTTGCAGCCTAACGTGCAAAATTTATGTTTGGTAAAGATTGAAGATTTGACAACATAAGACTGATATATAATAACTTTCCAGTAATTATTAATAACTATTTCAATAGTTCCAAACATACATCATTTTCAACAATTAAAAACTTCAAACAAAATGACTTTGGTCATCATATGCATTAAAAAACTAAGGCTTTCATTTTCACCTTCACCTATTGCTTTTTTGGACTCCATCTTGAGAGATAGGTTGTTTTAAAGATTCAAAATATCATTGAAACTTGATTAGTAGTACCTAAGACAAGGATCGAGGGGTTATTCAAAAGTAATCTCTGTGAAGAACCTTCACAAGATAGAGATCAGATCTGCGCACACTCTTCTCTGGTCAAATCTCAGTTAGTATGTTATTGTAATAGTATTTGATCATCAAATAATTCAACACAATCCAATAAACATTTCTTACATATATCCTGATCATCTTGGATGCATGTATCACTTTTCAAATCTGTTGAGCAAACAGATAAGCTGTATTATATCACCAAAAGGATTAAAGTTCACCATAATGCAAAGTCCTCAATAAGATGAAAATCAAGGGAATTAGTAGGGACTCAATTTACGAAACATAGGCCATGTCACATAATTAAAAGTTCCCAATAGCTTAAACAGCAAGATGTACTATGAGGAATAAATCTAATTAATTAGCTGAAATTTCATTCTATGCACATAACTGAAAGGGGAAACCTAGAACCCAGAGAACTATGAGGGATAACTGCACAATTGCTAAGATTTACAGAACTAGATTGTCTCCACAAACTGCACATATATTTCACATAATTCAGCTCCCTCTCTAAAATTAAGATACACTAATCATACCCCATCATCGTGTTGCGTTCCTTGACCATGAATTAAAACAAAATGGTCGATACACGAATCATCAGCTACTAGATCCCATTATACAGTTAGGATACAATCCCTTCAGTCACGTCGTGTTTTATCTGATAAGTATGTTGGGGTGGCTGCAACTGACACATCTAGAAAATCTTTAGATCGCTGAACAATAGACACTAGATTGTGAGTAACCATGGAAGCTTGGTTAATGGAACTTCAAATCAAACAGAAACAAGGGTTCAAGTCTGAAGCATCATTGCTCAATACCAGATTCAGCTTCATCTAAGATGGACTCATTCTCTTCCAGCAAGTAGTCACAAATCTCTAGAAGCTGATCCGCAAGGGGAGGAATACCTGGGTTGCGCCCATCATTGTACAGGTGTGCATTGATGGTAATCTGTGCCACATCATGCCTGAATTGCCCGCGGTTTTTATATTCCAGTTTCCTGGTTTTCTCTTTGATAGTAGATAGGTCCATAGGGCGCTTTACATACTTGTGATAATCTGGAGCTTCCTTTCGGGTCACTGGCTTCAAGAAGAGGTATGACACATTTACATTGTTCTTCAGTGTGTCAACAATTTCTTCCAAAATATTTGACAAACCAACCTTCAACAAATTCGACAACATCTCAGTTAAATGAAAAGACTACTGCACAATTGTCCCTTGGTACTACAGAAGAAGTAAGCAACTCTTAGAACAGATTAAAATCATGTAGCTAATTGACCAATAATAACAGAATTATGCATACAGAGAATGTATCCATGCTTAAGATGTGACAATCAAGCATATGAGAAAAACCAGATCAGTATGTAATATGTTATTGTTTGACTAGCTGCTTCCAGAATCAAACTAATAAACGATTGTGTATAATAACACTTACCAGAGTAGATGTGATTTATATTCCTATGAGAGTAAGTCCTTCGTCTTATTCCCCTTCTATTTCACATATAAGGAGGCAAGAGTGTTGGTTTTTTCAAAAACAAAAAAAGAACACAGAAACCTCCACCCACCATGATGGTAGTTAGACGAGTATTCGCTTACCCAGTACTACTCATTTCTCAACCAAATTAGCCAACAAGAACATGAGAGAAAAGTTAGTTACACCACTTGGACACAACACAAAATGCAATAAGGATTAGATGATCTAGATCTGTAGCCATAGTAATGGACTATCACTATTATTACCTGAAGAGACGAGACATAAACAAGAATAATAAAATTTAGTTACCTCTCCCCCTCTTCGGCGCTTTGTTGGGGGTGCACGCTCTTTAGCATGCCTTCCGGACTCAAAAGTTTGCCTTCGCTTCACCGATCTGTCTCGATCTGGTATCCTTCTGTCGTTTCTTCTGGGAAGAAAATCATCCAAGTAATCATCTTTTATTTCAGTCTTCTTCTTTTTCTTTTTCTTTTCCTTTAGACGTTCTTCTTCCTCCCTCTCTCTTCTTATGGCATCTTGATAGCTTTCAATTGCCGCTAATTTCTCCTGCTCTTCTAATGCCTTCTGTCGCTCATATATCTTGGCTCTTTCTTCGCTCTGCCTCACAGCGATTCTCCTCCTCTCCTCCTCTTCCCATGATCGTGTATCATCCATTCTTTTCCTTCCAAAAGCCTCTTCATAGAAGGGTTCCCTCTCTTGCTGCCCCAAGTATGACAATTCATTGATTTTCCTTGTCTTCCTGAACTCCATGCCACTGCTTCCATCCAGGAAGCCTTCATCCACACTTGTGGAGTCCTTAAGTTGCTTAATTACAATTTTCTTGCTGCGATGTGTGTCTGCAGTCTCTGTTGGTGGCCTTACCACAATGGAAGGCTTGTGAGCTTCATTGGAATCATCCTCGGCTCTCACCTTATTTGAAAACTTAATTTTATTAAATTTTATGGGGGGTGGTACAGTCCCAATTTCAGCATCAGAAGTCACCAGTATGTCAGAATTAAGAGAGGTAGCAGGAGTAGGTTTATCAGGAAGCTTGTCGGTTGAACCACATTTGACCTTCAGAACTTTGGCCTTTGAACTGGAACTATCATCCTCTTGAACTTCAACCATCACATTCTTTGTTCCACTTTTTTGGATGACTTTCTTTGAGAAGATCTGGGGCTGATCCAAGAGATCAATAGAACTCATAGATTTTCCTGTAGTTTTTTCCAGATCAGTGCTTTCTGCTCGTGCCTCCACATCTTCCCCATACTTGGGACAATTCTTATTAGTTCTCATGTGACCAAGCTGTATGGTAAGACCAGTCAATTGATCAACCTTCATAACGTTTTTGGAAAGAATAAGATGATTATTCAAATATAACCACAAACCTGACCACAGGCTCCACAGACAAAACTGTCTCTTGCTGACTTCTTCTCTTTCAGCGGCTGTGTCCAAGGAGGGTATCATATCAGTGCTGCATCTTACAAGAACCAAGAAACACCGGGCAAGGATATATTCTAATTCAATAAAATGTAGTGACATTTACCTTTATTCCCTCCCCTAGTATTTTAACCTTTTTATTAAACAATCCAGTGTCCAAAACATCAAATTTTTTCTTGGGTTTCATCTTGCTAGATGGGGTTCTTTTAGTAGCAAACCCTTCAACCTGCAGCTAAAAGGAAAAACAGAGAATTGTGTCACCTGGTTGACATATTACGACACGCTACAATGTCCTATTATTTTTATTAGATAACACAATGGAATTACTGAGGAAGAAAGGACGACAACCTCCTTCTGATCTCCAATGAAATCCAACACATTTAGCCCATCAGTCTTGATGCTTGGCTTGGCAAATATCTGAGGTTTTTTACCCCGATCAGTGCTTTCATTACTAAACCTGTATCTTATATCTGGCATGAAACCAACTTGTTCGCCCATGGCTTTGTCCTTTCTTTTCTTCTTCCGGTCGGCCTCGTCATCTGCAAGATAGTAGTTATTTATAAAACAATACCAAATAAGAAACATATTCTAAGATAGGCTCCACTTGCTAGCAGGCAACAAATAAAATGGTTACTACCATGAAGAAAGATGCTATGTGTAAAATTATTCTATTGAAGAAGAGGGTTACAATCCACCTTAAAGGAAAATTGTTGACTTATACCTATAGAAGGGAGTAGGCGGTTTTCTTATGTGCACTTTGGATCAATTTATATATCAACTCCTATTTGGTAATATTTTCCTGCAATATTCTGAACCAAAGCTAATTCCGATTTAATGAATCTTTCAAGGATAAAATGCAACTTAAACAACTAGTCAAGACTTCAACAAAATTCTAAACGGTACTCAACTCCAGCCCAGAAATAACATTGCTGCTTCATTTGTGAACTTCACGTGAAAAAGGATTTTAGTATTGACCATGCCGAGACATATCAACAAAGAACCCGATCCTTGATAATACAAATTCCCAACTCATAGGCATGAAGAGATACATCATACCCCACCCATCTTTACCCTGCCCAACCAGTAGCAGCATAAGGACCCATCTAATATGCTTTTTTTCTCTTCCAACATTCCTCCAACTAAATCTCCATTTTCCAGGAGAAATAGAAAGCAACATTAAAGTGTCACCAATACAGAAAGTACACCAAATTCTTAATTTTCTCAATCTTGCAAATTATTGCATCAAGATAACAAAGATGGACTAGAAACGACATATAATAAATATATACATATATATCCCTGTTCAATACCATCCATGAGCATGCGGCATAATTCTGCAGCTTCAGCTGCCTCATCCTCGATCTCCTCTTCCACCTGAGCCTGAAAGGGGCGTCTTCTCATCTTGAATCCTTTGACTCCATCTACATTATCATGTTTGGGCTCATGAGTACCCTCCTCACCATCCTCGAAGTCCTCTGCGTCAAGAAGATTTTCCAAGTCTCCAGCAAATGAGTCCAAGTCACTGTTCACTTCAGAGTCACTCTCATTTTCTTCACCATCAACTGCACTAAGATTTTGAACTTGTCGGTCCCAGATTTCCTGGCATTTCTCTCTGGTTTGCTGCTGCAGCTGTAAAAATGACATGCGCTGGCCACGAGCATATTTGCTTATTGTTGTTGGATCAACTTTCACACCAGATGCAGCTTGCTCACTAGAAAGCTTGCGAATCATAGCAATTCGGTGCCACCTTGTTAGTTTAGCAATCTGCTCCTCTGGAACATTAAACTTGAGAAGAACCTAAAATGTTGGGGAATAAATTTGTGATTTGATAGGAGAAAACCCATTGGACTACTCATCCAAAAAACACATTCGAGAAGCCACAAGATAAAAGAATGAGGGGAGAAATGGGGTTCAATCTGGACATGAGCACATCAAAGCCATAGGACTAAACAATTAACTACTCACGCACCCATCAACTAGGCTGTGAACTAAATAGAAACATTTCCAACAGAACTAATTTTGTTCTGAATAAGCTTTCATAAGGGGTATATTCATTCAGGTTACAAAATCAAATCAGAGAACTTCTTTTCCTAGCAATTTACCACATAGAATGGTAGAACATAAGAAGAAACAGTCGGTCCAGATTCATAACAACTAGTTGACATATATGTCGATGAACAACATACTTTTAACAAACCGCATCTGATGCCAAGTAAAACAAGAACCTGGAAGGTTTGTAAAATCCAAATCCTAGTACTATCACTATCAACTCACCTCGCGTGCAGCTTCCATGCTCAGTCTTCGTAGGTCTGCATCAGTGCCTGTTACTGTTGACCCTTTGGCAACAACTGCTTTTTTCTTGGAGATTGCATTTGGTATTGGAGCCTTAGGAGTGGTGCGTACATAACTGAACCCTAATCCTCGACCAGATGGATCACCAACACCAGTGATTTCCAGACGCTCAATATTTTCCCTGTCCTACAGAAAAGTATCAAGAGAGATCAAGTTTCAGGACTAGCTAGGATGCTATGAATTACAGAAAAAAAATGTGTACACGTATCTCACAACACTAACTTGATGAAACAGTAGATGCTACAATAGGAATACTTATTATAATTTTTTTTAATGATAAAAGGAATGTTCTTTATACTCTATCAAGGCAACAGAAGGTTCTGAATTATTTAAAGACATCAAGGCTGCTATGACAATGCATCTCTGATGACCAGATAAAACGTTGCGAAGCTGACAGAAGTGACCATACCAGAACAAGAATGACCAAACATAGTTTCTAAGATAAATTACAGATTTCCGAATTTTATTGGATTGTGTTTTCTCATACCACCCTTTCCTGGAATACACAATCCAAAAAGAGAAGAACATTTTGTTGAAGACTAGACTACAAAGATAAATCATGTAAGTATGATCTACCTGGTTTGTACAGGCAACAAAGTTGCTACTCAAGTTCCACGGTGTGATTTGAAGTTCCCTTTCAATATGTGATGCAGCAGCTAAAGCAATTGCTTCATCTGGAAGCTGGTTCATAGCAGCTGATAGACCTGTAGGATGAGTAAGCCGCGTAATACCTAGGCGCTTAAGCCTATACAGGCCAGCTTGCATGCTTTCGTATGCACATACCTGAATCAAATGACAGGCACAAAACAAAGAATTTATTTGAAAACCCAATAACATAGTCAACATGAAATGGTAGAGAAGAAGAGACCATACTGGGGCAATACCAGTACAGCGAAAACACTACTACATTCTCGGGAAAACAGTTGAATCCTAGTTTGCACTGAGGTCAATAACTTTCAGAAGTCACAATCTTTGCCCACTTTGTCAGATATGAAAATCAAAGGGAGTGAATACTTAATTTCTTATTGCAATAGAGTCCATCAATTTGAACTACTCAACAAGAAAAACAAATTATACCATCCTTGATGAATTACGTTCTAGGTCTTTAATAGGAGAGTGGGGAGCCGCATGATTCAGGCCTTATGCGTTCTTATTAAAACTAGTTTAGTGTTAGCGACTATTGTTAAAGTTATATTAAAAATAATAATTTCTGATATAGTTCAAATAAGAAAACATTTAAGAATCAAAATTTTAGTCAATTTTAAAGTACTAAATATTAGGAGTTCTTGCCTAATACAAACTAGATACAAAGATATTTATTGCTTCATCTGTCTTAGTTTATGTAGCACGAACTAAATTAGGAGACTCAACTAAAATTTTGTATGATTTTAAAATAATTTAAGTCAGTAATTATTGTGATTTATAGTACTTTTAACGTAGTTTTCAAATAATATATTTATTCTTTTTCTCTCAAATTGTATGACAAATGTGAAATATTGAGAGTCGATCGAATTTTTAATATATTATTTAAAATTTTAAGTTAGTAAATTTTGCAATTTGTAGTACCTTTTACGTAATTATAAAATAATATGTATTATCCATCTGTTTCAATTTAAATGGCATAGGCTAATTTCGAGTGTAGGCCAATTTTTTAGTAAATATTTCAAATTTTCAATTATTGTAATTTATAGTATCACTTTTTTATAATTCTTAAATACATAACATATAATTTAAAATTTTAAAATATATAAAAGAAAAAGTAATAAAATTCTCCACCAAAATGAACAAAATTTCCCACTAAAAAAATCATTAAAAGAAAATTAAGAGAAGAAGTAGTAAAAATAGTAAAAGAGAGGTAAGGGAAAGCAACTTCCCGAAATGCCCCTACTACCGGAAGTTCCTCTCTTATTTGCTTATTAGTAAGTAGTAATATGTAAAAATTAAAATCTATACATTTAATTAATTTCAAATTCCTAATATTAGGATAATAATTAATAACAATTATTTTAGGAAAATAATAAATGACAATTTTATCTATTCTAGGGACTTCTAATGAAGGGGAAAAGATTTAATCAACATTTCTAAGTACCTTCATGCTTCTGATATAATTCTGCTAAAGAATATTATAGACAGCTTGTAAACCAAGATTAGGTTATTAACCCATGGCCCGGGAAATTGATTCGGAGGACACCACCTACTAAGATTATGTGCTTCAGTTGGTTAGCCTTCATTAATGTCAGCGTACTATAGATAATCTAAACAGAAAAGGACATCAACTTGTAAACAGATGTAATCTTTGCAATTGTCAGATGGAAACAGTCAACCAACTTTTCCTGCATTGTCTAGAAGATTTTGGCATTTAGATTGAGATGGGTAATGCCTCATATGTGAGTTGGAGTTGTTGGAAACTTGATAAGACCATCAAGATACCTGCTTGATGATCCCTGCTGCCATTTATTGGGGCCTTTGGAATGAGAGAAATAAAAGGTGTTCTGATGGCATCTCAACTCCAAGCCATTCTTAAAGAAAAATGTTTAGATCTACTTTGTTGGACAATGTTGTCCCCAGTAACTAGTTCGCTTTTGGATTTTATTAGCACTTTAGTTCTTGATTCAGACAATGTATTTGGGGCAAAAATGTTCTTCTAATCTTTTGTTCTTTTGTAATTAGCCTCCTGTAACTTTGCATCTCCATGATGCCTTCCTATGACACAGATTACTTCATAAAACAAAGTACTGTATAATATAGAATAACATGCCTGAATTGAATGTGCATCTGAAGATTAAGCCTCCTCATAATCGAAAGATGAAGCTTTAAGAAAGTGTTATTTGTACTTAAGTTATTTTGACAAGTGCATGACATCTCTTAATGCATCAATTAAATAATACTTTTATAACCCTTTTTCCTTTTTTTAATTGGAGGGAGGGAGATCTTTTCAGCAGGGTGTGGAGGAGATGAAAGGGAAATTTAAAACAGTAATCTTTCGAAAGAACTCACACTTTCCGGCGAAACCAGCCTCCTCAATTCCTCTTCGGATGGTATCCGAAAATTGAACCTCATAACCCATTGGAACTGTCCATTTGATCTTCTCTGCATCATGTCAGCCCCCAAGTTACTTAAGACAGACACATAAGGGGAAGGAGCACACCAAGTGCGATAAACACAAGTTTTAATAAATTATTTCCCTCCAATGTCTGTACTAAAGAATTTACCCAGGAATTGAATGATGTTCCCAAAAATACCTGCAAATCAGCACAATGTTTGAGCCTTTTCCTAAGAAAGGCCTCTGACAAGCTAGGAAACTGTGCAGACAGCTCATCCGCACGGATGAAAGGACGTGAACCGCGTTTCTCAATAGCACGAAATTCGCGATACATATATACCAATAGTCTGTTCATTATGTAGGTCTGAACACCTTTTGATCCAGGAGAGAGTACCTCCATGTGAGGCTCCTTCAGAGATAACAGGGAAAGGCAGATTAAACAGGGAAATAAATCCAACACATATTCATACAGAAGCAACAACGAACAGATATTAGTCAAAAATTATTCATGATAGATCATCCTCTTCAAGCATAAGATTTCAACATAGCTACAGCAGGCTTGCACATTAAGAAACATGGTTATCCTCTTCATAAGCATCGACATAGCTACAGCGTGCGTGCACATTACAGAAGCATGTGTTGCATACTGCACAAAGAAAAATCCGAAATAAACAAAATCTATAAGAAGTGTCCTCGAACACCATTGCAAATTTTGCAACTTATTTGGAAGCTAATTGAGTTTATAGCAAGAATGTGGTGCCAATATACCTCCATGACCAAAAAGCAGAAAAATCCAAAGATAAAGGTAGTTAACCACAACTAATGAAAAACAAACTCTACTTCCCGAAGAATCAAAAATAGAAAAGGAAAAAAGCACACGAGGTTCCGTACTGGAACAGCATCAATTCATTGACAGGACCTGACACTCATGTCCTGCATTTAACATCCTCATTAAAAGATATAGTAATGGTGTGTGTTTTGAATATGCAACTGTCATCAAAGTTAGTTTACAATAGCACTGATGAAAAAATGGGGCAATGTGGCATTAAAGCTCAAGTCACCAGAACTAGCAAAACAAGTTGAATACTTGAAGGAGAATCCATGTGGACAACACAAACATATGAGAAAATTAAAGGCATCCCCTTAACAGGAAGACCAATTCATATGCCTTCCAAATTTCAAAACTCAATCTTATCATGCAACAGCTCATTGATTTAGGTTCCATACTGGCAAAACATAATAACATGAATCCAGAAATTTTCATGATGCAATGATTCAATAAGGTCTACTATAACAATCAATATTTTAGCAAAAAGTTCATTAGAAAGTGATAACATAAAATTAACACAGTGCGATACTCAGATGAGAAAGTTAAGGATAGTAGATTACCTGTTGCCCTACAACATCAATCCTGTCTATCCGCCTTATGGACAGCTTACCCTTTGTTGAGCGAACCAACAAATAATCAGTTGATGAGACCTTCTGCCGAAAAATCGGTGCCCTATACATATTTGTTTCAAGAGATGACTGGCTGCAACCTGGTTTTATATCCCCAAGGAAGGGGGATTTATCAGAAGGATCAAGTGTGAGCACAGTGCCCAATCCAGTATTTCCGTTGCGCATCAAGGTGCCTTGCTGATCATTTGGAGATAATTTTTGGTAATAAGTACACAATCTTGCACCCATTCCAACATTTCCAAGGAGCAAAGGTCTCTCCTCACAGTATCTGCAAGTAGAAGATCAGACAAAGTGTTGAGGAAAACTAAGAAAACACAAGATAAAGTTGTTTATACATGAAAAGAAGTGATGAAAGTCTTTTTCAACATTTTAAATCAAAAGGTTTCACTAAAAACACAACAAGGTGGTGACAAAAATATGTACCGTGTGGTTGAATAGAGTGCTTCGTTAAAAATTCTATCCAACTGTTATACAAACAGGGATCTACTCCTCACACCTAAAATTTTGATTGAAACAAAAAAGATCTTTAATCATCAATAACACCAAGGTGGTCACAAATCTTTATCAATGGTTTGTAGAGTGCTCCTCTGTCAAATCCATCCAACTGCTATACAAAAGGGGAACTTACTCTTGAACCAAAAATATAGATCAACAGAAATGATTCATTTAATGTTTCATATATCCACCTCTATTCAAATAGCATTTAAGATGCTATTTGCACAATTCACCAGCACAACAATTGGCTTCAGTTACATCTCAGAAATTAAAATTCTTAAGTATCGTACTTGGATGTTTTGAATTTCCATTACAACAAGAAACAAGAAAAACACTTCAAAAAATTCATACCAATAAACTACTTATATGCAACACGAATTTCTACTTAATCAATACAACAATTCTACTCAACTTTGACATAAATCACTTTTTCTTTTAATAAGCAAAGGTATATTATTTATCTTCACAGCACCTCAACAGGGCAGCATGTATCAGCAGTACAAAAATGAGCATCTCATCAGATCATCCTTACCATGGTCAAAAGTAAAATTCCTACAGTAAGTTGATGATGATAATCAGACAACCAGTTTACTTCTTTTTAATAAATGAGATATCTCTACGTACCAGCTAGTGAACAGTTCTAAACTTGGCGAATAATGGGTCAGGAAAAAAATAGCCACAGAAACCCCCGAAAACCAGAAGGCCAATTCCTGAACTAGTTACAATGAGTCACTAATGTCAACTACAGAATCTACATTTTCTGCTAGGGACTTTTTACCCCCAAAAATGAAACAAAAACATACAAATCATTTTAACCTTCTGTTCTGTGTTACATGTAGGGGTAGAGGTAGACCGAGGAAGTACTGGGGGGAGCTGATCAGACATGATATGGTGGAACTTGATCTCACTGAGGACATGACACTAGATAGAAAGAAGTGGAGGTCGCGAATTAGAGTAGTAGGGTAATTGGTTGGTAAGGTAAGGTGGTTATCTAGTCATGGGGTACAGTAGGGTAGAGGAGTAGTAGTGTTTTATAACATGTATTGTCATTATTTGTTGTTTATGTGTTAATTGTATCATATT
>JAOTQR010000097.1:1832383-1860281 GCA_025774065.1 Solanum ossicruentum | reverse complement strand
TACGACTATATATTATATTTATATTTTAATTATATATTCATGTTGTTGTTTTTGCCTTGAAGGTTCTACACAGAGACTTAAAAAAGCAATTTTAACTTAATTTCTCTTGTCCTTATTTCAGTACAAGTGTTGATCTTTTGCATGTATGCGGTGGAAAATATGTATAAATATGGGATATGATGTATTCAAGAATTTCATTTCATTTTCTTGTTTTACATTTTGAGCTGCTAGAACGTTGAAGAAAAAACAAGAGTAACAAACAGTGCTCTGCCATGGGGAGAAGTAAGTTTTCAAAACTCAAAATCACTTTATTGTCTACCCCTTTTTTTTTATCGAGTTAGTTTGTGCACATCCAGTTAGTTTTTTTAATCGAATTAGTTACTTGTTACGTCGCATTATATGGTGATTTTTAGATGATAACTTTCAAAAAAGTGAAAATTTTTTGAGTCAGTGCGTCGTGTCTATTTTATTACCTATGTCTTTACTTTTTATGGATTATATTCAGGGGAGATTGATAAGGCAATAAATTCTCTCTGTTTGTCTAGAAATAATCTGCAATATGATGTAAATTTGGGATTAATTGAAGCAAAAAATTTCACTGTTGCAAGATGAAATTTAAAATTTTGGATAAATTGTATACTTGTGTGATTGATTGGTCTGTGGGCCTATATGTAACGGCAAAGTCAGGAATTTTGTAAGGGTATTCATGATTTAATATCTATATTTTATAGATGCTATTTGTTGATATATATGCACTGTTCTTATTTATATGCATTGTTGTTACACCACTGGCTGTATTCTTATGAAACTCTATTTAGATTACTTCAACAAGACTTGCAAAAGTAGATTTTTGGAATTGCTTTTCTGGTTGCAGGACCTGCTAGGTGTTATCGTCAAATAAAGGGAAAGCCCTATCCAAAATCGCGATTTAATCGTGGTGTGCCCGATCCTAAGATCAGGATTTACGACGTTGGCATGAAGAAAAAGGGAGTTGATGAGTTCCCATGCTGTGTGCATTTGGTTAGTTGGGAGAAAGAGAATGTGTCCAGTGAGGCACTGGAAGCTGCACGTATCGCGTGCAACAAGTACATGGTGAAGAATGCAGGAAAGGATTCTTTTCACCTGAGAGTCAGAGCTCACCCTTATCATGTTTTGCGCATAAACAAGATGTTGTCATGTGCTGGAGCCGATAGGCTCCAGACAGGTATGAGGGGAGCATTTGGCAAGCCACTTGGGACTTGCGCACGCATTTCTATTGGCCAAGTGTTGTTGTCTGTTAGATGCAGGGATTCAAACTCTCGTCATGCCCAAGAAGCTCTCCGTCGTGCAAAGTTCAAGTTTCCTGGTCGACAGAAAATCATTGTCAGCAGTAAATGGTATTGTTTTCTCTGTTTCAGCTGAACTTATTACTACATTAGGCCTCTAATTGCTATCAGATTTGATATGAAGGTTTCTGCGAAGACGCAGGATTGTTATAAAATCTCGACATTCTTCACCCTTGTAATGTGTTGTAAGGAGGTTCTTATACCCGCATTATCTTGCATTTCAAGGGGTTCACACCTTTCAAACGTACCGATTACCTGAAATGGAAAGCCCAGAACAGGATCGTGCCAGATGGTGTCAATGCTAAGGTTCGACATTCATTCTCTACCGTAATATCACCTTTTTATAATGGCAGTTAGTTTAGAACGAAGAATGAAAAGTGCCCTTCCCCAACAAGAACCTACCCCTATAAAAAAAGCGATACTCTACTAATCAAACAAGAATTTATCGACTTTACTAATCAAACAAGAATCTATCTCAAAACATAACCCTCATATTCCATCTGATATTTCTGAAACATGTTCAACATGTAGATGTAGCTAAGTTCCTATTTCCTGTTCTTTCCTTTTTTTGGCTTGCAGCTCCTCGGCTGTCGCGGACCATTAGCTGCCAGGCAACCTGGACGAGCATTTTTACCTGGGACTTTTTGAGATTGAACATGATGTACTATGCACAATACCAGGTGTTGTTCAGTAGCTAGTGTAGTTTCTTTAAGCTCGGTAGGAAGTACAATATATTGAAATAAAGCAACTAGTTGATATCCTTCAGATTGTAGTCTATGTTGCTCGGACAGTCCAGAAATGCTGTCGCACTCATGTCAGATACTCAAAACTGCACTATTTTTGGGGATCTGACACAACCCACCAGCATTTTGAAGATAGTTCTAGCAACTTATGTTTTAGGAGGGGTCTTGGCTTGTATTATGTATTTATTGGTATATGTTCTCATTATGTCTGTGTCTATGTTAGCTATGAGTAGGACTGAATATAAGGTATAAAATTTTCAGACTTATGGTTATGGATATCCCAAAATTGGTACTTACTAAATCTGAAATCGATAAACTTCAACAATAAACTCGGAAGTCTAATTTATAATCCAAAAAGTAGAGAACTTTGAGTTGGCCAAACTATGCCCACCCCTAACAACGTGTACTTCTGAATTCCACATAGATTCATTGGTTCAGAGCTCCTCGAGTCTTGTATACACCTTGTTTAATAAGTTGCTGCAACTCTGAGGTGACGTGCAAGGACCACACATGAGATAAATGACATTGCCAAGAGGCCTCATATAGATTCCATCTTCACGGAGCTTCTGAAGGAGAGATCTAGCATATAGAGAAGCATACCTGCATGTTAAGGACAAAATTCAGCTTCACAGGTATCACGAGTACAAGCAAAGATGAAACCACAACCGTCCACTACATAGTTTTGGTGGCAAATCTATATAGAAACTGACTATATGCTGTAATTGGTAATCAAGAGTCCTCCATATGATGCTTAACTGACTAATTTTGTGATATGTCTAAGAAAGGAACTGACTTTTGGAGCTTCCTAATGATTCTTAATTGGCGCTCTATGTCAAAAGCTTACATATGGTGCACCACTTTAATATGGCATAAGAATTTTCATGTTTAAACAATCACTGCATTGACAATGAGAATGAAAGAGAACGAATAAAAAAAACTCATAATTTACAAGAAAGTAGAATAGACTGCATACCCAGCATTAGAGCCTTCCGCTCGAAGTTCCAATGCACATAGAGTCCCCAACACCACCACTCTGTGCACTGCTGGAAGTAAGGAAATTTGTCTCACCATGTCTAAATCCCACAGCTGCAAACATCCAAGAGATGATGAAGTGGGAGACGCAAAATAACATGTTAAAAACAAGATATTGGGCATTCATCTTATATAACAGGCCCCCTACAAGTTTTTTTACAAGGTGACCTAGTGTTACTGCCTAAATTTTTGTTCAAATGACTCAATGTAACGACTCTGGATACCTTCTTCAGTACTAATTTGAATAGCTGATACAGAAAACCTATCTTATGTAGAGTTATTTATGGATATGTGTGTGGCATGGGTGTGTGGAATTATCCAGTATGGTTGCAACATGTCTCTTGCTATATTTTTAGCGGCTTTTACTAAGAATCAGCAGAGTACCCACACCTTATCGAGGCAAATGAAGGATCCATGTAATGTAGCAAAAACCATATGGTGATTTTAAAGTCGATTGAAAATACACTTTGTGCTCTAGAGTGTGCCCCAAATATTTTGGCATACAACACTAATATGCTTGCCCAGCTTCGACAGGTTGCAAATTTACGTGCTCCAATTGTTTGTGCAAAAATATTTTTAATTAGGGAAATTGCATAAATAGCCGCACACCCCCAAAAATAGCAGGAAGATGTGTAATATAGACATATTATGTATATTGGTTAGCAGATGCACATACTTTCGGCTGAGCAGCCAAATGTGTGACTTTTCCTTTTACTTATCCTAAGACTTGTGCTGAATAGTCTGAAACAAGGGCATTTACATGTCTCCACCAAAACAGTCTAGGAGACAAAAAAAACAGTTTTTTAATCAAGACAGAAAAAGGAAAGTTGTTATTAAATAACTTTCAAATGAGGAGTGACTCTGTTCGCAGGAACAGATAGGCAATGCAACCTTTAGAAATCGTTGTATTTATAACGTGCAAATTCCTATTAACTGAAGTACAGTAACATTTATCAGCTAACTGCATTTTCACATACCTCCCTGAGTAGCAGAGATTCAGTTATCAGATTATGATTTGTTTTGGAGTCCTTAAACCATTTGATTGACTTTACAGCAGCTGTACAACCCACTGCATGTGCAGTGTAAGAGTGACCATGCAAGAGTGCCTGCAGCTGAAGCAAAGCAATGAGGTTACACCACCAATCATATCATATTATATTTGAGGACTTGAATTAGGCGTAACCACCAATGAGAAGCAAAAAGGGTATTTTAGCAGATCCAACAAAGTTCTGGCTGAAACAAATTTTTTCGCTCACAGAAGCAAATCCTTGACAAGCAGATGCACTGATGAATTCATCCAAAAAAGAAGAAGAAACTGATGAATATACCTTTGAATCTCCAATAAATGCTTCAAATACAGCTTCTGATGCTAAAGTGACAGCCAAGGGAACAATGCCACCAGTCATCAACTTGGCAAAGCAGGCTATATCTGGCTTACAGCCAATAAACTCTGTAGCAGACTGAAAAAAGCAAAAGACGGGTTGAAATTCCTAAAACCTGATAAGTGATACATAAAGCAATCTGGCTAAGAACCCCGAGAACTCATATGTGAAGTAATCTAGCAGACAAACCTCTGCTCCCAGACGCCAGAATCCGGTAAACACCTCATCGAAAATAACAGGAATTTTTTTATTTCGGCATTCTTCAACAAGTACTCTCTGAAATAATGGATCAACCATTTCCATTCCTCCAGCGCCTTGTATCACTGCAAATATGCAAGTAAACCACACTGCTTTATAAAGTTGAAGAATCATAACGAATAGTGTGAAACATCCTTAATTAACTGTTAGCGTAGACATTAGAGAACATCATTAAGAATAAAACAATATTACTTGATTGTTTAGCAAGTAATAATTAAAAGTTCCAGAAATTAGAAAAAAGTTCTTTTTTCTCATATAGCCAAAAACTCCTACATGGAAAGCCATTGTTCATGTTGTCCACCAACAATTTCAAAAAGAAAATTAAACCATATATAATACAGATTATGGAAGAGAATGATACAAAAAAGTAAATGCATCTAAAATTATGTAAGCGTGAGTCATGAGCAAGAAGGAAATATAGAGGGGGAGAGACCAAAAAGAAACTTGTGCAGATGTCAAAGTCTTGCCTGGTTCTATAATCAACGCTCCAGTCTGAGTAGATCCGCTTGAGTCAATAATTAGCTGTAATGTTTGCCGTATATATGAGTGATATATATCAGCAAGATTTGAAGTGTCACGACTTTTATTGAATATGTTCTCACGCAAACTGAAAGCTGAAAAAGAAACCAATGCTTATAGTACTGAAAATTGAAATAAAAATATCACCAGAAGTTATGCTTCACTTACTCAAATCTTCAGGACTGGGATTAAAAGTTTCAATCTCCTGGGGAAGGCTAAGTTTCCAAACACCATCACACATGGCAACTGTTGGTGGATCTAAAAAATGACCTCTTCCCTTATACCTGAAAATTTACATCATGTTCAATACTTCAGATTTTGCCCAAGGAAAAAACTGCAAAGAAATAATGTTCACCCTAACCGCCAAGACATACACAAATCTGACATGGAATGGATGAGTCAAAAGAATAAAAAGGTGAAGTTCCTAGATTAAAACAGAACCCAAGAAGATCCATAGTCTAACAATATTAGGCATATCATATATCTTTCCAATTATGAACACCGGAAGAAAGGTACAAGTTCTCTTTTTAATTTCATATGCTACTAATTAAAGAGAAATATCAAATTGCTCACACGAATAAGGATGATCATCATGAACTTCATATAACTATCTTAAATAGCTCTAAGTTTTGGCACTTTTTTTGGGGCATTAAATCATGTGTAATAGCTCTTTAAATAGCTGCCCAAGTAATCTCCTACCAAAGGATCCATTCTCCAAGCATTTCAAGTAAATCTGGTTCAGGCTGATGAACTATTTTCCTGTCAAGCAGATCAAGGAAAAGGCCAACTACTCCGACAAAATTTTTGTTATTCACCCCTCTAGTTTTGGAGTTCCAAAAGAACTGAGTGAAAGTGTTTGCACGGATACATCTCACCCACTATTTCCCCATATGGATTACAGACAGTCAAATGTACTTCAATCTTCTCAGATAAAGAATTTGACTTTAAATCAAATTGCCAGAGCTGTTCCAAATAACTTCTAAAACTAGAGCAGAAATATAATCCTCACTACTCATCTCTATCTACTTTGGGTAATGTGCATGATTGCAAGGCAATTTGAGCGATGTTCATATTTCTGGCGTTACGCAGTGTGACACCACGATGGCAGCGTAATCTATTATACACGGAAGCATCAGTTCTGCTTTGATGCTTTTATGTATTGCCAGTAAGAATTTGTCGATTTGGAAATGCATGACCAGTATAAATGGAAAAAGAAGCCACAAAAAATATGTTTCCATCTTCTAGAGACTTGGTAATCCTGCAGAAAGATTTAGTCACTCACAAAAATAATAATTATCCTGGTTAGTTATGGGTCATTGATATCTTATGGTAATGATGGTTCAACCTCCCAAAAGAAATAACAAAATGCTTCCACAGCAATGAAAAGTTGCTGTAAAAGAAAGACAAAATTCTTTCACAAAGATAAGGTCATACCATGGTTGCTGGTAAAAACCAGTATAAGGTGATGGCGCTTGTGCTTCCATAGCGCCCAAAGTGTCACCGTGGTAAGATCCTCTGAGGGCCAAAACCTGGTTCATGATACAGAAAGCTCCATATGTAAACTAGCATTTTGCAATGCATATGACACAGTACTAAGTATTGCTTTGTCGTCAAGTTTGTGAAAGGGAAGAAACTTGAGTACTAGCCTACTAGGCCGTTTAGCATTTTCCAGCAGCATCTGACCTTACAACTAATGTAAATTGCAAGCTGAAATCGAGATGGCTTAATATGGTGAAGAAAATAAAATAAAAGATTTGAAAAAGCTACTCCGCTTCTGCTCAAACTCGACATTTGACTGAAGTCAAAGATCTGTACAACCACCCAATTGGAGTGGTGCATTGATCATTCTGTGTTCTCCAAGTCATTAGTAAATGAAATGGCACTTTTCAACAGTGGAAATCGATCCTTCGGGACACATTTGGCCAATCAACATAAAACAAAGTGCAACTACTTGGAAGACATTGACTATTACCAACCTTTAAATCAAGACGACTTTCCACATTCTCAGCCATCAAATCATCAGAGACAATATTGTGATCAAACAAGAACTTCCGTAGTGCCATTTTAAGAGCAATTTCAATTGCAGTAGAGCCATTATCTGAAAAGTATACTCTTGAAGCCCACCCTATCATAATGTTGTTAGAAAACTAATCTTAGTGCAGAGTCTGGAAATATTTAACATTATTTAGGTATATAACCAGACACATAAATCATAATGGCACACGAGACGTGTTACAATACCATCGCATGAGATTTAGATACAGTTTAAACAAAAATATTTGGACACAAATATCTACGAAATATGAATCAGGACATCTGGAAAGAAACAAATGAAAAAGAATTCCAATATTCCTATCTGCACATCATGTAGATTTAGCTTTCATGGTTATGAACAAGCATAAAGGATTGTACAATTCCCAAACAGCTCAACCACTTCTAAAATTTTCAAGACACGGAAAAAATTGATTAAAGACATAAAAGCTAAAATCGAGGCATTACTTGTCTATATAGGTATTGTTTAGCTACTTATGTTTTGATAGTTAGAATTCGTGCCGAACAATTTCTTTTAAGGTAAACTTCTCGTCGAACATGTGGGAATAAAACAAATTACAGGTTGACAAAGATGCCAATACATAACCACATGAAAAAATTGCTGCATGAACAATTAGCAACATGGTCCCTCAAAGAACTGTAATCAAGAAAAACTACAAGAAACTCATATAAATGTGAAGACTGAATGCATGTAATACATGCTCTCTTATAAAGAAATACAACAAGTTTCAACAATAAGCTATGTTGCTTGGACTCTTCAAAATTATCGACTGGGGTGTGTCGGATACTTCAAAAATAGTGTATTCTTGGAGAATCGAACACGGGTGCAGCCACATTTTTGGAGAGTCGGACAATATGAACATTGATTAGGCTCATAACTCCAGCTCGCAAATTTACCAAAGAAATGACCAGGCAAGCAAGGAGCCAAGGACAGGGATTAAAAGACAAACCTTTTCCCACACCTTCAAGCAAAAGTGCAGCACATTCCAAAACTGGCTCGTAAACATTTTCAGGAAACATTACATGCCCATATCTAGCAGTAGCATAACCCATATCTCGTGCAAGCTCAATCTGAAACCACCTAAAGACAAACAGAGGAATGGAGTTACAGTCGTATATAATGCTGACAATTTAATAACAGGGTAAAATCTTAAAGAGAGCGAAGCACACTGGTAAACAGCATATGCAAACAAATCTAGTATTTTTGCTCCAGGAGATGTCCCTCTTAACTGTAAGACAATTTACCAAATAAAACTTCATTTTTTAAATTTATTTTATTTTTGCAGGTTTGTTTGTCGTTTTGCAGCCAAAGATTTACTATTTTTTGGCTTGGGGTACGATGGGACAAAGCAAAATGAATCTGTTAAACTGTCTCCGCTTCTTTCAATTGTGAAGTAGCAGTTAGTCAATGCAACTTTCAACGCTCATCATGGGTCATCCGGAAACAGCCGATCTATGTTTTAAACATAGGGGTCAGGCTGCGTACATCCGATCACCCCTTACCCCGCAATGGGCGGGAGCCTTTGAGGCAATGGGGTAATGTTTATGTTGTTGTTTGTCGTTTTGGGAAGGAAGAACCACCTTCATTCAGCAGCATATAAGGAAAAAGTTTAACCATTCTCAGGAATTTCAGTTTCTCTGTTTCACGGAATAAGACAAAAGTATTAGCAAGGTTAGGGATTTACATAATCTATATTCTACGTTATGTCTAGGCTTGTGATTTCTGCACTCTTGAGCTATTCAGGAAAATCGTCCTCACAATTACCTCATTTAAGGCTCATCGGAGATGACTGCATCTACGATTGATAAGTTGGTGATAAAGGGGATAACTGTTTCAACAACTTGCCAATCGTGTTCAATTATATGCCATCTCCATTCCCCTTGTTCACAATTCGAACACAAGCATGCACATACCAAAGACAAGTTCTTGGTTATAGTGACTTGCTGTAAACAATCATGAGGTTGGCTAAATTGCTATAAGCAAGGACATATAAACAGACTGACCTGTAAAGTAGCATCAGGTCCCTGGGTCCACCAACTTGCACATGCATCAAATTGTTGAGTGATTAAATCAACATTATTATAAACCTACAGCAGAAGCAGAAAATGAAACCAGCGTGTGAGTAGAAAGTTAACACACAGCATAAGAAAGGAACAAATAGTTTCTCTCCTGACAGAAATAGCAGATAGATGGAAGCAGTTAACATCAAAAACGAGGGTGAAAAGGGATATAAAGGAAACCAAGAAGAATATCAGCAATAATAATATCACTAATATGTAGATAACATCACAGCAGTCAAAGAGTTATAGAACAACTATTTCTAGTACCAACTGCATATATTTCCAAAAGTACTGTCAGAAATGAACTAGATAAATGATAGAAAACGCTAGCATTTTCATAACTTGAGGCAACATTCACAACCTTGTGTACAGCAAAGTTTTCTCCACACCGTGAATCTATAACTGTCACATTTGCTTCTGGTACAAGTTTGTGCTGAGTAAAGGGCCACCAGAAAATATCACGTGCCTTCCTTGGCATTTTGCCTAATCTGGATGTTCTCTCCATAAAAGCTGACTGCATTATTTCTTCAAGAGAATGAAAGGTAGATAGCGCTTCTTGGAACCACTCCATCAGGTTATTTGACATCTCCTTTGGTATAGGTGGAAGAATAAGCACAGGGACCCTGTCAGCCAAGAAATGAACTTTCAGCTCCTTTTGTTTCATAATGAAAATACATGGAAACAAGATTGGGTGGTACACCCAGCTTTATTATTAAGGTCTAACTAGATAATGCCTAATTATTGGTGTAAAACTATATTTTCTGCTTCAAAAGAAACATTTAAGTCAATAGGAAAACAGCTAGAGGTTCACCTTCTCCGTAAGTAAGATGATATTGGACCCTCATTAACAAGGCCATGGTCTTCAAATACTACAGCAACAACATCGTAACCTCGAAGTGTTAAACTTTCATAGGCTGAAATAGTTCCTGAAATACCCCCTAACCTTCCATCACCAACAAGAATAGCTGGGAAGCGGAAAGGTCTGTAAAAGCAGAAAGCAAATAAAAAAATTGGTTGTTGAGCCATAACAAGTGAAAGTGTGAATCTGCCAAAACAAGAAACGAAAAGAAGCTGTTACATTTGAAACTTAGATGCAGCAGTCTCTAAAGTATTTACGTACAAGAGTAACAGATAGTAATATTGTTTTCTTTGAAATGCATCTCATTTTGGGCAATTCAATTAAACATGATTTGATAACCAACAACGAAAGAATCTTCCTTGCAGTATTATAAGGTTGAGTGTTGAACTCTGCCATTCTGATTCATCTAGTTTTGAACAATGAACAATGACAGTAGCACGTATCCTAATGCTACATGCACAATTCTACTGTTTGTGTCCAGTTCTCCACTTATCCCCTTCTTAACCTTAGGTGTAGTAGTGTAGAAAATTTCGACTCTTGGTAAGAGTCTCAACAAGTTCAGTTGAAAAAACTTTCTTGCTTTGCCTCTTTAGTGAGCTTATAATCATGGATTGCTACTTTAGGGGTTCAAAACAACAGAAGATAGCTAGAAATCATGATATGGTAGAAGTACTGACAGTCACATCGCCTTGGCAATAATTTTTCCTGTCAAGCAATTCAATTTGCTAACTCAATTCATCAAATAGTAGTCACCAACATAGCGCACTTGCTTCAAAAGTGCCTACTTATATAAGGAATCTCACTGAATTAGTCGCCAAGAAAATTTCTTTGAGGAATGGTAATAATGGTCACCTGACTGTTAGGAATGCAAGCTGCGTTTTTGACATAAGTAATTAATTAGATTCTTTTCAAAAACCAACTGACCAGATTCTTTGTTTGTGTTTTTGCTTACATATGTACAAGCAACTATAAGCTCATTATACTTCCGTAGTTCCACCAAGTCAAAGCTTTGACCAAATGTATGCTTTCTTTTTCAAGATGAGAACAAAAGCCAAGTAAGCTTTCTATTGTAGTACCACTAAGACTAAGATCCCAGATGTAACTTTCCTAGTATATCCTCATATAGAAAACCAATTGTGTATGTAAGTATCTCATATCCGCAATTAATCCCCCAGACATTAAAAATTAAGAAATTCCAAGGAACACTAGCATCCCACGCACCTATACAAGTCGCATTGAAGTGAACCAGATGGTCCTGGACTGGCAACACCACCAGCAGTCTCGATCACAGACAAAACTTTACCTTTTTCACTCTCCATTTCACTTCTTAAACAACCCTTCAACATCCCCAACAACTCAGCATCCTCCACTCTAGCATTTTCCCTCTCTGCCACTAAATGTGGCGATAACGCCTCTTTCCACCCATACATTGTCTTGCAAACTAACTTCGAAAAACCCTTCATTATCCAATTTTCAGAACCTTGCAATTTCCTCTCCTCATACAACCCCAAATTCACAACCTCATTCCCACAGCTTACATCTTCATCTCTTTCTACTTCAAACCCGCCTCTCAGAAGGCCTTCTGAAGCTGAAACCGATGCTTTGAGCACATGGTTCGAGGCAAAAACGGAGAATTCAGGTTGATTTTTAGAGAAAAATTCAGAGTACTTATTATAAACGAAGCGGGAATCGGAGTCATGGGGGAACCCAGTTTGGACAGGCTTAAAGTAGAGGAATTTACGGTGTGGGGAAGAGAGGAAAGAAGTGGAAAGTCCAGCAGAAACTAAGGTTTTTCCTAAGGAAGTGTTGGCAGCCCATATGGTGTAGATTGGGTGAGTGAGTGGGTATTCAATGGAGGGTAACGGTGGCCGTGAGTGCGATGATATGAAGCGGCGTACAGCGTTCCGGCGGAGGATTCCGGCGAAGAGAGTGGTAGGTGGTGGCATGGCTGAGGAGGAACCCTAGAGATTGTGTTGACTATGAGTGTAAAGTGTACAGAGATCTCATGTTTTTTGGCTGGTTCTCATGTATCCTCTTCATAATGTTGTGGTACCGTATCATATGGCATTGTTTTAATGAATTCAATATTTGAATAAATTGATCATTTATATCGTTATATAATGTTATATATTTATAATTTGAATGGTAAACATAGGATGTGAGGTAAAGCTATCATAAAACACTAGATAAATAATAAAATAGAATTATTAAATAATCAGTAAAGATAACTTTTAAGGTAATGACAGAATCATACCAAATCGGTTATTATACAAAATAGGTATTTTCTTTGTTATTTCATTATGTATTTAAATGAAATAATACAATATAATTTAAATAACAATTAAAACATTCTATTTAGACTAACAATACAATATGATACAATAGGTACCAACCATCTAAATAAGGTGTTAATATTAGATGTAAAAAATACTCACTTTGCCTTTGAATAAAGCTTATGCAGCGTGAATTTAAATTAGTCAAATATAATCTTGATATCAAACACTGATTTGAAACTCTTTTTAATAAATGGATAGCTTTAAATGAAAAGACGGAAGTGGGGCACAATACTTATAATGCTAGGGCTCCTCAAAAATATTGACCATTTGTCTAGGTGAACAACATTTTGGAAGAGCCCCATCAATATAGACATAGATGTTTAAATTTTTGGTGTAAGGTATGTACGACTGTCCATTTTCCATGTACACAAATTTGTTGCACTGGTGTTGGGCCCAAATCTATAGCTTTTAGATATCCAACACATATTGATATTTTTGAAGAGTCGACACATATTGATATTTTTGAAGAGTCGAGCTAAATAGTACTCCTTTGTTTTATTCAAGTAGAAATAAATGCCAAGTCTAATATTCAAGCAAATAAAATACAGAAAGCAGTAGCTGCCATATGATGCAGATGATGAGGTAAAGTTCAGTTTTTTAAAATCATATCTTAAGTGTGTGACAAAGTTCAGTTTTTCTTTGGATCCTATTGTTGACTTCCTTTTGCTTAGAAACCAAGAAAGATTATCTAGAGGTAAATTTAACAAAATGAATATAACATGGTCTACTAATCAAGATCTACACAAGACAGACCAGTAAACTTGCCCAAAAAAGTCATCATCCATGGAAGATGATCAACACAGAGAATCTGTTGTATTTATAGTGCCATTTCCAGCACAAGGTCATCTTAACCAGTTGCTTCAGTTTTCATGTCTGATATCTTCATATGGAATTCAAGTTCATTTTGTTGGTTACAAAACTCATATTCAGCAGGCTAAATCAAGAAACCTTCAAGATCTGCAGCAAATCAACTTTCATGAGTTTCCAACTCCACATTTTGATTCACCTCCTCCGATAATTCCAAATTCCATCATGAAATTCCCAACACACCTCCAACCATCTTTTGAAGCCTCTAAACAGTTACGTGAACCATTTACGGATCTTCTGAATGAATTCTCAAAAAAAGTGAAGAGAATTGTGGTCGTACATGATCCTCTTATGTCTTCTGTGGTTCAAGATTCTTCTACCATTCCAAATGCAGAGTCCTATGCCTTCCATTGCATCTCAGCTTTCACTCAATTGTTTAGCTTTTGGGATTCTATTGGAAGACCTTTTCCAGTAGAGGGAATGCCAAAACATATACCATCAATGGAAGGGTGTTTTTCCTTTGAAATCATGAACTTTCTGGCTTATCAGTATGAGTTTATGCACTACAGAACAGGTGATATATTCAACTCATGCAGATTGGTCGAAGGAACTTACGTTGATTTGCTAAGCAAGTTGGAGATGAATGCAAACAAGAAGCAATGGTCCATTGGACCTATACTACAAAAAGATTCAAGAAGCAAGCACAAAAGTTTGAGGTGGCTAGACAAACAAGCTCCAAAATCTGTTCTTTATATCGCTTTTGGTTCATCGACCACAATGACTGATAAACAAATCCAAGAACTGGCTATGGGGCTAGAAAACAGCAAGCAAAAGTTCTTGTGGGTACTGAGAGATGCAGATAAAGGTAATGTTTTTGATGGCGAAACGAGGAAAGCAAGATTACCAGAAGGGTATAAAGAAAGAACTGAAGGAACAGGTATTGTGGTAACAGATTGGGCACCACAGTTGGAAATTTTGGGACACACTTCAATTGGCGGATTTATGAGTCATTGTGGATGGAATTCATGCATGGAAAGTATTACAATGGGAGTTCCTATACTAGCTTGGCCAATGCACTCTGAACAACCATGGAATGCTGCACTAATAACTGATATTTTAGAAGTTGGCATTCAAGTGACAGAACAAGCACACCAAATGGAACTTGTTAACTCATTGACAATTGAGAAAGTTGTGAACAGATTGATGGTGTCTAAAGAAGGGGAGGAGATCAGAAGCAGGGCTGAAAAGTTGGGTAGACAAGTTTGGCAATCAAGAGATGAAGGAGGTGTTTCTCAACTAGAACTCAGTTCTTTCATTGCTCACCTTAGCAGGTAGATGGTTTTGACCTATTTTGTTCAGGTTTGCTAAAAATGACAACGGATGCAAGTCGTATCTTCTAAAAGGGGAGCATTTTTAGAGGATTCGACACAAGTGCTGCAAATATTTTTGGACGGTTTGAGTAACGCATCTTTTTGATGCACTAAATTTGCTTATTGATGTATGTCTTTTTCATTAGTCTGGTAAAATTGAAGGGTGAATAAAATAAGCTTAAGACACAAATTGTGTTACGGTACTTGTCAAAAGTTATAGCAAGGCACAACTTTATTTCTTAATCAAGTTCATATCAAAAGACCATAAATTGTAGACTTGATTTGACATGGGCAAACAACATACCCAATGGAAGCCACGGGCCAAAGTGGGGTCTAAAATGGTAAAATGTACACAGACCTTACCACTTCCTCATAGAAGTAAAGAGGTGATTTCCTAGAAATCCTCGTCTCAAAAATCTGATAACCAAAATAAAGTAGATACAACAAAGCGGAAAGTAAAGAGAATAGAAAGGGCGACTGATAATGAAAAACACATAACAATACATGGATACGATAAATTTAACACACATACGACAGATAATGACAGACATGAAATAAAACAAGCTTTGACATGGGCAAAAAGGGAAATTGGACAATTTAAAAATGGCAACTTATAGATTTAGTTGCTAAAATGTGATTTAAACTAACATCATTTTCCAGACCGTCCATTAGCTCAGTTAATTTTACATGTGTTTTGCATATTTGGATTCACACGAAAATTAGAGACCAATGGAATTTTCCAGCCAAAGTTGCACAAGGTTCAATGAGATCACTGTGCAACTTTATCGTGGATTCAAGCAGAAAGAAGAATGATAATGAACAGACACAGCTGGCATAAGTTTAAACAAGAAGATAATCATTTGAAGCATCTCAAAACTTGAAAAGATTTGTGAATTTTATTGCAAAAAATGAATTTACAGCATAATTCCAGACAGATAATCAACTCAATGATCTCGAGCAAAAAAACTGGAGTTTACACTCAGCATGAATGAAAAGCCTAAACCAATGGTACATTAGCCTTGCAGCCTCATTTATTCCCAAGTTGTTCAGCCACTTCCCCTAATAAGATGCTTATATCAAGCAATAAGATCAGGCCATGGCACGTAAAATTCCAGTTATCATACATCAAAGTACATCCCGTTTGTTAAGGAAAACGTGAAGAATTCAAAGGATCGACCAAAAAAGAAAGGAAGTATCAATCTACAGTAACATAGATTCTGGATTCTCTATGTACCCTTTGAATGCTTTGAGCCATTCTGCACCAATCGCGCCTAGACAAAAGGAAATTATTAAAGGTTAACCATGAATTGTTTTTTAAAAGGTGCATATGAAGAACCGTCTGTCTAAATATGCCAGTCAAGTCGCTCACCATCAATCACCCGGTGATCACAGCTCAATGTTACAGACATCATACTGGCAAACTTATACTGGTCTGGGCCGGCACCTGGAAGCACCCTTCTCTCAGCTGTTCAGGAAGAGCAATGATGAGCACAAGATATCATCTCTGAAACAAAACAACTATATATGAGATGCAAACTTACCAGATCCAACTGCTAGGATGGCTGATTGTGGAGGGCTAATGATGGCACAGAACTGCTTAATGCCAAAAGGCCCTCCCAAATTGCTGATGGTGAATGTCCCACCCTGCAAAATAAAAAACAAATGAATTGAATTTTTGTCCAATGAAAAAGAAGATATTTAACTGCAATGCCCACCTCATAATCCTGTGGTTTTAAGCTTTTCTCTTTTGCTTTCTGGGCTAAGTTCTTCACTTCCTCGGAAATAGTGGATAAACCTTTCTTATCAGCATCCTGCCAACAGCAGATTTTCCAAGATGAAATATAACTCGTAATAAAAATCAAGAAACATCCAATTATTATAAGCACTAGATTGGGATGAGAACAAACCCTGACAACAGGAACATAAAGTCCATTGTCAGTCTGCACTGCCACATTGATATTTACGTTGTGATACCTGTGTTTGCAAGAAACCAATATTAATTTACATTGCAAAATGGAGAAGTCTTCTCACTTCATATATTCCACTTACTGACGAATGTAGTCGTTGGTCCATGAACTGTTGCACTGAGGAACTTTTCGAAGAGCCAAGGCAGCAGCCTGCAATGAAGTTACCCAGGTCATCCCTCTGACACAGGTCACCATAATAACAGATAACAATGTCTCTCATAGATACTGTGTTATATACTTCTTCCATTCAAAAAATCCCAGACCCCACTTGTGGGATTTCACTGGGTATGTTGTTGTTGTTGCTTCCATTCAAAAAATATGACGTTGAAACAGTGGTAAAACGAGCAATGTATCAGTACATATTCACACATTTAATTTCTTGTAAGATTTTACATATTTAGAAGATATACTAAAAGTAGTACTGGAAGCTTAACTTCTTTGTCTATCACATGAACTTTTTACAGTTCAATGTATTAAAGGAGTGTTTGGATTGGCTTTTTCTAAAGTGACTTATAATTTAAAAATCAAACGTCATAAGTTGAGAATCCCCCAACTTTTGGCTTGACTTTTTTTGTTTTGTGGATTATCCAAACACTTCCAAAACCTAAAAGTGCTTAAAAACCAAAAGCCACTAAAAATAAGCCAATCGAAACACACTCTTATTATCCTGAAAAATGTAGCCAAGAAAGATTTGTTTGACTTCCAAATAGTTCTAACTGGGATGTCATGGAATAGAGGAGCAACTGTTTTAAAAATTAGGTGCAGCGATAACTGAGAAAGCAAATCAGGAGTGCTCAGATTTCCTACGAAAATAATATCTGAGATTCCAGCTCCAGTTTTGGCACAAAGGTCCAGGCATTCTCTCTCTCTCTCTCTCTCTCTTGGTTTTTTGACAAGACCTTTTCTCTCTTTTCTGGACCCTCCATGAAATACAAGCTAGAATTGTCTCATTGAGATGAGTTAACAAGACCATTGCTTTCTTTTCTTTTTATCTTGTCAGGTGGCACAGTGAATCTTAATGGAGTATTTCATACCTTTATTACAAGATCATTAATAGATAACTTCTTTCCTCCTGAAGCTTCTTGCAATGAATTGAGCTGGCTCCTCAATCTGCAGACCAAGCAATGGGCTAGATCAATAACAGAAAAAGATAAATCCTTATGTTGGACAATTAAAGAAACACTTACTCCATAAGTTTGTCAACACATGTATCAACAGTCAAATAGTAATGTGGAATGGTTTGCTTTGACAATAACAACCTCGAAGCTGTCACCTGCACAGATTACATCAAAACTGGTGTAACTAAGACAAAACCTTTTTCTTGCAATAGAAGCAGGTAAAAAAAATGTATACCCAACACTTAATACACGGGATGAATTGGAGATAATCTAAAACTGACTAATTCTGGGAACATGAGGATGCATCCCCTAGGTGTAAATAGTACCTTTCTTATCTGCGCAACAGGAATATCCGTGTAATCTAGAGACGTGTCAGCCTTGGGAGCTGCTGCAGGGGCTTCCTTTCCGAGTGAAGCTACATTATCAGTGAAAAAAAGATTATTGATTCTTGTACGACCACATTACACCTTTTGAGGAAAATCTTTCCTTCCATGAGAGAACAAAGAAAATACATCCACCAATAGTAACATCAACTAGCATATAAGTACATGTCCAGACTAGGAAAAAGGTTACCAAGATAATCATCAATATCAGCTTTCACAATACGTCCCTCGGGACCTGTGCCTTTGATGTTTGAGAGAGGTATCTGCTCATGTTCATATAAATGCAGAGTTTACCTCAAGGCTAAAACATGTAACCTAAATCACATTTACAGAACAAATGTAAACAGAAGAAAATATATACATTGTGGTCTTCTGCAATTTTCCTAGCCAGCGGACTAGCAAAAATGCGATCTGACTGAGCTGCACTAGGTTTAGAAACTTTTGGCTCTGATGGGGTAGCAGGTTTCTCAGCAACCTCTTCTTTGGGAGGAGGTGGAGAAGCAGGAGCCTTTGGTGAAGGCGTAGCATCTGATGTTGAGGGCTGATAATCTTTGAACTTTGCAATGTCATCTTCATCTTCAACAGTAATAGCGATCACCTACAGAATTTCCAACATTCATCAATTTTTTTCATAATTAATTCTCACAAATGATGTAGCTTTTGTTGGCATGTAGCTCTGGCACAATGAAATTCGCAAAGAAAGGAAATTTCTACGAAGCCAATTCTATGAGGAGTGTATTGTGCTGGACAAATACAAATAGGGGAATTCTCAGATTCATTATTCAGCTATTAGCTAAAATATCAATGATTCAGTAAAGCACCAGCCTAGAAACGAAGTACCAACCAGAATATAAGTCAAATGTAGGAATTGCAAGAATCAAGCATTAGAATGTGCTGTGTGATGCAGCAACTATAAGGATGCCAATCTATACCAAGTATACAGAGATGTTACACTCACACAATGAAAGTCCTGAACCAATAAGTGCAAAATTCAACAATATAGATAAGAGTGAGTCCCTCAATATTACAGATAACTGTGAGTCCCTTTTACCGCATGGCTTAGATTCTAAGTTTTCTAACACCAAGACACAATCGATACTCTCAATCAAAAGGTTTAGGCATCAATACCTCTCCAACTTTGATACTGCTTGCTCCGTCTCCGCGAAGAATCTTAGCTAGATATCCCTCATCCATGCACTCCATCTCCACTGTTGCTTTATCCTACAGGGATTGAATGAGTTACATAAATACCAGAATCCAGAAGCTAAAACACATAAGGGAGAACACTCCCTCAACAAAATCATGATAACAGCAGCTAAAAATAATCCTACTGTTTCCACTTCACAAAGCACTTCACCAGGAGAAACTTTATCACCCTCTTTCTTTAACCATCTGGCAATATTTCCCTGCATCGCAAGTATGGAACAGCTAAGGCGCTAAGACAAACATTAAGTGTAAAGAAATAACAATGCTCAGACGAGCTTTTGGTGAGAGAAGCTATATACCTCTGTCATTGTAGGTGAAAGAGAGGGCATCCCAATCTCCTGATGTGGAGGAAGATCTGAAACAGAGAAAATGCCAGATTAATTTGATTCCAAAATTGAGCTTTTTCCCTCTTTGGTTCTGTGAGAAATATGGGGGAAAAATTATTGAATTGTTGTCTATATTATTACATTAAGACCCTATTTATAGATACTATATTAGATTCCTTTTTCCAACTAGGATACTATAATACAATCCTTTTCCAAGTAGGATTTCATATAATATTACTATTCCTAATCCTATTTTAAGTAGGATTGTAGATATTATCATTCCTATTCTAACACTACCTCTCAAGCTAGTGGATACAAGTCATATATACCTAGCTCGTTACAAATGTAATTAATACGATAATTGATGAAGAGCTTGGTAGGATATCTGTAAGTTGATCACCCGACTTCACAAGATTGACAATCAACCTCAATGTGTTTAGTCTTCTCATGAAATACTAAATTTGATGCAATATGAAGGGCTGCTTGATTATCACAAAAGTTCCATCTGATCAACTTTACCAAATTTTAGCTCCCTCAATAACTGCTCGACCCAGATAAGCTCGCAAGTTGCTGTAGCCATTGCTCGATATTCTGCTTTTGCACTCGACCGAGCAACCACACTCTGTTTCTTGTTCTTCCACGACACCACATCACCTCCTACTAATACACAATATCCGGATGTAGACCGTCTATCAGAGGGTGATCCTGCCCAATCAGCATCTATATATCTGGTGATATGCTCATGTCCTCGATCTTCGAAGAGTAGTCCTTTTCCCGGCGCTGACTTTATATATCGCAGAATACGAACAACTGCATCCCAATGACTATCACAAGGGGAAGTCATAAATTGACTTATAACACTCACAGGAAACGAAATGTCAGGTCTAGTAATTGTTAGATAATTTAACTTTCCCACTAGTCGTCTATACCTTTCAGGGTTACTGGGTAGCTCCCCCTATCCTGGAAGCAGTTTAACATTCAGATCTATAGGAGTGTCAAAGGGTCTACATCGTATCATCCCTATCTCCTCAAGAATGTCTAAGGCATACTTGCGTTGAGAAATAACAATACCTGATCCAGATTGAGCAACCTCAATACCTAGAAAATACTTTACTCTGCCAAGGTCTTTAGTTTGGAAATGCTTAAAGAGATGTTGCTTCAAACTAGTAATACCATCTTCATCAATGCCAATGATAACAATATCATCGACATAAACAACCAAATAAATACATAAATTTGCTACAGAATGCCGATAAAATACAAAGTGATCAGCTTCACTACGAGTCATGCGTTGGATTATCAGATATGATGGCTAAAAGTGGTCACAATTCGAGAAATAAAATTATATGGGTAGGGTCGGAATGATGGCATGACCCTACTGAGAAGAGAATTATATGGGTAGGGTCGGAATGATGGCACGACCCTACTGGAAAATAGAAATCATATAGGTAGGATCATATTAAAGGCATGACCCTACAACAAAACAGAAATTGTATAGATAGGGTTGAAATGATGTACGACCCTACGCAAACTAGATTTGATGAGCCACCAAAAAGACGAATGGAACTACGCAAATCAAATACGAGTCACCAAAAAAACACAATGCTATGTAACTCAGATATGAGAAAGTAGTTCAAAAAATTCACGGTACTACACAAATTGAATATGAGAAGTAGTCCGAAGAGATGCACGGTACTACACAAATCAAATATGAGAAAGTAATCATCGGAAGGATGACACGGTGCTATACATGATAAATATGAAAAAGTAGTCACGAAAAGATGACAGGGTGCTACACAAATTAGATATAAAAAAGTGGGCACCGGAATGATGACACGGTGCTACATAAACACTGACTGATATGGGTTGACACAAAACAACCCTAGAAAGTCACTGAAAATTGATGCACAGTGACCTGTTTGACTAAGTTTTCTTCCCTTGAATATGAGAATCATACATAAATCATTGACCCTACTTTTGTTAATGTAACCATTGGCCAGACGGCCAGCATATGTGAGTCATAGTCGCCCGCCAACAGTGGAAGCTCTTTGATTTTATACCAGGACCGTAGAAGCTCTATACCATGTGAGAAATACGGGGAAAAATATTATTGAATTGTTGTCTACACTATTACATTGAGACCCCATTTATAGATACTATATTAGACTCCTTTTCCAACTAGGATACTATAATACAATCCTTTTCCAAGTAGGATTTCATATACTATTACTATTCCTAATCCTATTTTAAGTAGGATTGTAGATATTATTCTTATTCCTATTCCTATTCTAACAGGTTCATGTTTCCAAATTAAACCAAGAATAAGAACAATTTCTTCAGCAATTTTCTTAATAAGGTAAGGAATTATTATTCAAGATAGTACCAAGGAGGTACTGCAAAATTACAGCAACTAAAAAGAATTGCAACGACTCCCACTTTAGTCTTTTCACCAAGGAGTTCAAAACGTCAAGAAGCTATGCTAAATTTTCTAGCATGTTGTCCTTAGACCATACACGTACAACGTACGCAAACATCTCGATTTTACAAAAGATAACTGCTCTCTTTTCTCTTAAAAACATCTCGTATTCCTTTCTAGCCAATGGGGCTGCTCTTCAGATCTGTTTCTGGCTGCAATAGTATGTCCCTGCCAGCATGGTATAGATTCTTTACATCCTCGGGGAACACCCAGAGCACTCCAGAAACGCCAAGAATATCGCCCAAATCTGCCATGTCTGGTCACAATGTAGAAGCAAATGATTAGTAGTCTCCACTCTCCACTGATCTTCACAGAAGAAACTTCTGCTGCATACTGTCATTCCTCTTCTGTGAAAAGTATCCCGTGCTAGGCATGCATTCTTAGCTGCAAGTGCCATCCATCCACAACAAGCAACCCCAGGACATGCTTTTTTCTCCAGATCAATTTTCAAGGCCAATGAGCCTCCATGTTTTTTTGGCCACATATATGAACTTGTAACAGCAAACATTCCTTTTTTACTTGCCAGACAAATCATTGAATCGCTCTTTACAACACCCAGAGTAACTGTTTCCAGCAGACCCAATAATCTACTGATATCATCTACTTCCCAATCATTACACTTTCTTCTAAATTGTAACTGCCACCTGGTGTTATTCAAATAATCAGCCACCATGAGTGTCATTAGTCAAAGCTAAACTATAAAGTCTGGAAATTCATGCAAACTCCCCATACTTGACTAGTTATCTATCCATTTAACTTCTCATTTCCAATCAGCTTCACTGATTTCTGGAACTCATCCCACAATACATATATATGTGTTTCCATATTGCAGTATTAAATGGTGAGTTCACCTGGCTTGGCTAAGTGATCCAACTTTCCATATTTAGTCACTATAACTTCCTTCCATATTGCCTACCTGCTATCATTTAACCTCCAACGCAATTTGTAAGGAAGATTCTTGCTTTGTAGCTTCATGTCTTAATGACCATTCTCCCCCCTTCTTATCTTACATAACCTTCTTTCACTTTACTAGAAGAATTCTTTTGCTTTCTGAGCCACCTTCCCATAAGAACCTGTTTCTTTTTTCTATAATCTTTGGGATGGGGACAGTGACTTAAAATATGCAGAAATACCATCCAAGACACTATTCACCAAAGCGAATCTTCCTTCCAAAGGATAGGTACTATTTCTTCCAAGGAAGATAATTTCTTCTCACATTTGCCAATGACCCCCTCACAAATCTCTAAATGACTCCTTCCATATCAATTTGTTTGTCAGGTTTTAATTTGGCATGGAGTTTAAGACAGGAAAGAATACTATTAAGTCTTGTGGTCTTAAACTAAAAATATGTAAAATATACCAAAATGTCTTTTAATCTTGCGGTCTTAAACATAACATGTGGAAAGTTGAAATTAAAGTCGTCCAAAAAGGAAAGAGGCATTTTTTGGGTAGCAAACCAAAAAAGAGAGTAAGACAAACAAATTGAAACAGAGGGACTACGATTTTTTAGCTCCAAGGAACTGATATGAATATACAGTTGGAAAACTATTCAACTTTACACCCCAGCCGGATCTTCAATGTAGCTATCAGCATTTATGGAGTACAACTAAAGTAGTAAACAGGGGAAATGACGATAAAAACGACTTCCTCAGTGTGCATTGACATGAAGTTGCGCAATAAACCTTAACCGATTAATAGGAACTAAAGTTGCAGCGACTAGATAAATGCTCATTAGAATGAAGAAAGGTTTATAAGCATTTCCCTGAGAACAGATTTTCTGATCAAATAGTCAAATGCCAAAAAAACACTATAAACAAGTACCTGATGCAGTGGAGAATCCCCTCCTTGAAGGCGCTTGTGATCTGGCAAAAGAAGATAAATGAGAATCTGCTTCAAGAGAATGATCAAATATTATTTTTTTAGAAATATTTAGAATCAGTAGTAAGCCACAGAACAAACCCTGAAGACCCTCTCATGAAAGACATGCTAGTGGTGGAGGCGCATGGAGTAAATGTAGTTCTCAGAGCATTTCCAAATGACATCTATGGTTAGAATCACATTAAGATAACTTGATGTAAATTTTACTGCTCAAAATTCAACAAGAATCAAGCTATAAAAGAAGGATTACAAATAGATAGAGGTTTAGTCACAACCGTGGAAGATACTGTCCTACAACTGTTGTTGGAGAGAGCTGAACCTGAGATGCATCTATTGAAGGATTTAGGAATGTTGTGTCTCTCTCCTGATATGGGACCAGACTGGCACCTTAAAATATCTGTAAAAGCCACACCTATTTCGATAAGGAGATACAAACAAATAAAAATATCACCATTTATAGACAATGCGAGAGCCAATAACAAGGAAAGAAGTAACCAATAATTAGAACTGCTAATTTACCGTCTCCCTTCTCCATATAAGGCCTCGTGCCATTACTGAACCAACGGACAAGAATAGCAGAGTCATGTCGTATGAAGTTCGAGGAACTCCTGATCTGCAAATAATTTGAAAGCAAGGGAAACAGAAGAAATTGAGATGAACAAGTTCTGGAATATTTCAACACACGCTTGGATGTTTCAAGGGAAAGACCAGATAAATGACTTAGATAGGTTATGGCATTTTGAAGAAATGACCTGAATCTAAGTATATAATCGTTCCTAGTCTGGAAGATGCGTTGTTAGGAGTCCCAATTTATTTTCTCATTGAGATTAAAATACGTCCCTTTTGTTTTTCCTTTTTAACACCACGGAAGAAATATTACCTAGAAATGGAAGACAAGGGACTGGAAAAATAACTACATACATATAGCAAGTATGCGCGACATTCTATTTCCATGAACGAAATGGTTTGGCCAAATTGCTTGAGATTCAGAGTAGTTTCACCATATGACTAATATCAAGCAGCAAGGCATATGCCAAAAGTCAAAAAGACTAAAACTGCCATCAACAAAATAAAAAGATAATCTTTTTCTTTTTGGCACCCAACGGTGTGGCCTAGGAAAACTGCCATCAACAAACATTAAAATATTTTCCTTTTTGCACCCAACTGCATAGCCTATCAGGTCTCAAGTTCAAATAAATACTAGTCAGTTTCTTACAATCTCCCTAAGCCAGCTGGTAGAATAATCCAAGGGCCCAAGCTAGTCTAGACACCACCATCACATAAAAATGCAACTTTCATCCAAGTACGAGCACTAAACCAGCTTCTGACTATCAAATTGTAATTCATGAGAAAATGCATCCATTTCATTCAACACCTAAATTCGTAGCTCAGCTGCAACCACAAGGTTTTTAAGCTCCGATTCCCAAATCTCATACAAAATCAAACATAACCAACAAGAAGTCTATTTCGGCGAACAACAAAAAAAACTCCTATTGAGTATAAAATGCGGCATCACCGCAGAGTAATTACGGATCATGACAATCATGCAATTGTAGATTTTAGGGATTCAAAAATTACAAACAAACAAAAAAAAGAAAAAAAAAACTGAATCGGCACCTTTTTTGAGTGACGAAGAAAGCGAGTAGCGTAAGTCATGATTCTTCTTCGTCGAGTTTGGTCTTCTTCTCCGATGAAAGGAGACAACCGGAAAGAGGCGGCTGAAGGTGGCTTTTCGACTTAGAAATTGGGCAGACAATAGATGCTATAAAAATGCAGAATCAATTTTTTTTCTTTTTCCTTTTCTTCTGTTTTATTATTCTCTTAAAATTCTGTCTCAATTTATGTAATAAAAATAATATTTTCTTTAATAGTATCATTTGCAATTTTTTAAATATATAAATTTTATAATAATGACAACATTGAAAGATAATAAATTCTACTCATCAAACAAAATATATAAGAAAGAAGCAGATCTAATCACTAACCTACAGAGGTATAATTTTTTTTAAATATATATATATGATTAGTTCATTTTGAAAAAAATAATTTAAAATTTTATCTTTTCTATTGACACGATAATTTATCAAAAATAATTTTTAGACCTATCATCTCATATAAAAATAGAGATAAAATTCGCTTACAAATTATTTTATTCAAATTTTACTCGTGAGATAGTATATTATTATTATTATAATTATTTCTCTTTTAAAAATTTAAATAAAAGTACTTATTTTGAGATTAGTAGTATTAATTTTTTTAATAAGTGTGTGTAGGTGGGTTACCAAGGTCAGTGGTCATATGGATACAGCGGCTCTCAAATTTGGAAATTACATACATTTTTTTAATTTACAACTTTTTTCTCATTTGATGTTCTGATTTTTTAAAAAAAAATTATTTTTTTTGCTTGTTTTGAATTATTAGAAAAAATCAATATTTGCTTTAGATATTATTCTTCAGATAAAAATGAGTTATATTGTATTTTAAAAATATAATATGTATATTATATTTGAAAACTTTAACTTGAAATTTAAATTAATTGTGATATAAAAATATGATCATAAGTTATGTTTAAAAAATATATCTCGTTAAATTTTTTTTTTTTTGAAATCCTATCTAAGATTCACACCTCAAAAATATAAATAAAATTTAAACTTTAAATCTATAAGCTTAAAAACTTTTTTAATCAATTTTTAAAAATAAAATATTATTTTGTAATAGATATATATTATATAAATTTATAATCATTGGATTATGCTTTAACTGATTCAGATATACATCGTGATATTTAAAAAACTTCTGATTCAATTTTATTTTCTCTGTCTTTTTTCAAGGAACATTCCATTTTGAAAGTACTATTTTGGTTTTATATCATTAAGCCATGGCAATTTTCAATTCTTCATCCATACATTTCCATTACAAGATAGCAGAAATTCATTATGCTATATCAAGACAAGCACAAAAACCAAAAACAATAAGATACTGTATTAATTAATCATAAGCAAAAAAAAAGAGAGAGAGAATTTTTTTTAATGATTGAAAGTGATTGAGATAATCAGATTTAGATACTCATCATCATCTTCTTCTTCTTCTTCTTCACAACATCATCATTATAGCCAAAAAAAAAAACAGTTATGTTTTCCAGATCTTTGTAAATCAAAATCAATATATAATAATAAAAAAAAGTTTTAAAAAAAGAAAAAAAAAAGGAGGAAAGGGACAAAATGGATTATAAAGAAAAAAAAGATAAAAACTTAGATTCAAGAAAATCCTCGACAGATATAACCCCACTGCTTGACTCCAAATATCAAAACCAGAGGCACAACTATTACCGTTTTAATTCTTTTCCAGTTTCCAACTCATCTGCTGTGGAAATGACGTCCAATACCCTTCCTAGGCAGCTTCGTTCAGTATTTCTTGGTGTGGATGTTGGTACTGGCAGTGCTCGTGCAGGTGGGGTTTTTCTCTTTTGAATGTTTGGTGCTTGTTGGTATGATTTAAGCGTAAAGTTTGTCTTTTTAATGGGGTTTTGAGATTGTTTATGGTGAAAAAATCATAGCTTTTTGTGTGTATGTTTTTTTTTTTGGTAATTAGTGTGTATGTTGACTTAATGGTGTGGATGTTGGTACCGGCAGTGCTCATGCAGGTGGTGGTGGTGTGTGTGTGTTAGTTAATTAGTGTGTGTGTGGTGGTTTGGGGGGGGGGGGGGGGGGGGGGGGGGAGATGGAAGGAATGAATTCTTGTAGTATGGTGAAAAGGGTGCTAGTTCGGATGAATTGATTGTAAAGTTGTTTTTGTTTTAA
>JAOTQR010000097.1:1799589-1832283 GCA_025774065.1 Solanum ossicruentum | reverse complement strand
GGGGGGGGGTGGGGCGGCGGGGGTGTGTGAGTGGGTGGGGGGGGGGGGGGGGGGGGGAGGGGGGGGGGGGGGGGTGGGGGGGGGGGGGGGGGGGGGGGGGGGGGGGGGGGGGGGGGGGGGGGGGGGGGGGGGGGATTGAATGAATGAATTCTTGTAGTATTGTGAATATGGTGCTAGTTCGTATGAATTGATTGTAAAGTTGTTTTTGTTTTAAATGTGATTTTGAGATTGGTTATGGTGAAAAAATTATAGCTTTTTTGTGTTGATGTTGACTTAATGGTGTGGATATTGGTACTGGCAGTGCTTGTGTAGGTGGTGGGGGTGTTGTATGCATTCTTACAGTATTGTGAATATGGTGCTTGTTGGTTTGAATTAATTGTGAAAGTGATTCTTTTATGGGGTCTTGAGGTTGGTTATGGTTAAAAAGTCATGTAGAATGCTTGCAGTATTGTGATTATGATGCTTGTTTTGAATTTAGTGTAAAGTTGTTTTTTTCCTTGAGTTTCGAGGTTGGTTATGGTGAAAAAATCATGGCTTTAATGGTTGTTGTATTGTGAATATGGTGCCTGTTCGAATTATGGTGAAAAAATCATGGCTTTTTGCATTGATGTTGACTTAATGGTGTGGATGTCGGTATTGTGAGTGCTCCTTTTTGAATGAATTCGTGTTGTCATGTGAATGTGGTGCTTGTTGGTATGAATTAATTGTGAAATTGTTTTTCTAATGGAGTTTTGAGATTGGTTATGGTGAAAAAATCATGGCTTTTTTGTGTTGATGTTGACTTAATGGTGTGGATGTTGGTACCTGCAGTGCTCGAGAAGGTGGGTTTTGTTTGTGAATGAATTCTTGCAGCATTGTGAACATGGTGCTTGTTGGTATGAATTATTGTGAAATTGGTATTTTTCCTGGGGATTTGAGTCTGGTTATGCTTCTCTTTTTTGTGTTGACTTGCTGATAGCACTTCTCAAATGTTAAGCTTCTGCTACTATTTTTAGCACTGAGTAGTCATATGTGACTAATGTTAAGATCACTATCTAGTGCAGGACTCTTTAATGAGGACGGGAAGCTTCTAGGTTCCGCCAGTAGTCCAATACAGATATGGAAAGATGGAGACTGTGTGGAGGTTAGGTGTTGTAACTGTTTCGGAGACATTACTTGTTCTTGCTTTTTGTTGTTTGTCGATATGGTTCTCTTTTAGTCAACTTTTGTTGGTTGTGTCATGTTACAATATATTACTTGATAGTGATATATTTTTAAAAGGTAGAAATGAGAAAACTGTTCTCTGTTTTGCGAATGTATGTGGTTGACTTCTTCCTTTTCAGTTCTTTGTGTTTCTGATTTCATTTATGTGGTTTGTCAAATCCAGCAATCTTCAACTGATATTTGGTTAGCCATCTGCACTGCTGTAAAAACAGCATGTGCCCTAGGAAATGTTTCCAAGGAAGAAGTTAAGGGACTGGGATTCGCTGCTACTTGTTCTCTTGGTATGTAGTCACTAAGTGCCGTAGTCATCTTAGTGAATCTGTTCAGTGTGTTGATTAAGGTATATATGGAATTACGGTTAGTAAACAACATGGATGAATAGATTCCTCTATGCAGTTGCTGTAGATTCTGAGGGTGAACCTGTCACGGTTTCATGGAGTGGTGATACTAGAAGAAATATCATAGTGTGGATGGACCATAGAGCTGTAAAACAAGCTGAGAGGATCAACGCCTCTAATTCACCTGTACTACAGTATTGTGGAGGAGGCGTATCTCCCGAGATGGAGCCACCAAAGGTACATATACTAGTATGAAGGACTACTGATTATATCTTGGATCTTTTTCCTGAATCAGATTATCGATTTTTTAAAGTACATGTATCGGTTAGTTACTTAGACTTCTACTAGAATGTTATGACAAGTAAGTCAAATATTAGTTAGTTCCACACTGAAGAGATATACTAAGTGAACCAGATATTTCACGCCTCTCATATTACTTCATGGAGTCATCTATTTATCCCAAGAATCTCCTCTTTTCTTCACATAATATCAGAGCCTCTACAATTTTGATTGATTCTAGTTCACTCCATTTACCCGGCTAGAATTTTCATTCTGTTTCTTTAGTTTTTTAAAACAAGGGCCTAAAGCCTTAAGTTGGGGATTCCCAACTTATGGGTTTTGGCTTTTAACTTATAAGCCACTTAAAAAAAGCCAATCCAAACACCCCCTTAGAGGTTAGGTTTACAGAAATTTGCTTTTCAATGTTGAATTCTTAACATGCACTTGCTTTTGTGTGGTCCTGAAGGATACTTTTGGAACTGAGTGAAACGAGTGATGTACATACATGGTAATGAATGAATATCAGCGATATTACCTGTGCTTTCCTTCTGAATCTGATAGTCAAATATGTGCTGTTTGTATGCTTGTTCTTGACATCTTTACGCTTCTTGCTTTCTACAGTAGGAAGTCGAAAAGGAAAAGTTGAAATTTCTACTTAGTTCATTCCATGATCATCATATCTTGATATGCTTTATCTACTGCTTGTTAATGCAAAATTGTTTTTATAGCTCTTGTGGGTGAAGGAAAATCTCCAAGAATCATGGTCAATGGCATTTAGGTGGATGGATCTAAGTGATTGGTTAACATACAAGTAAGAAATAGCTCCTGAACTATAAATCTTGAAGTTTTGACAGGAAGAGGTGATGCCATCTATTCTGTTAACTTACTAGAGCAACAGGAGATGACACGAGGAGTCTATGCACTACTGTATGCAAATGGACGTATCTAGGCCATGCACACATGCAGCAGATAAATGAGAAAGATTCCCGTGGTATGGAATCTTGTGGATGGGATGATGGATTCTGGGAAGAGATTGGTTTAGGTGATCTTGTTGATGGGCATCATGCCAAGATAGGTATTTTTGAACCTTCACCTAAATTACCAAAATGTATTATTTGAAAAATATTCACGGAACTGGCTTTGTTGCAAACTTATCAATCTCTATTCATCATCTTATTTGATGTCATGCTACAATGTGTGGCTGTGGAAAGAGTCCTTGAAAGTTGAGCAGTGATTCTCGGAAAACATATGCAGTCACCTCTCGTATATTAGGGATTAGCTTAGACCGAAGAGGAAAAATCACAAATTTGTGCATCATTTCATGTTAGGTGGCCCTCAGCATTTACTGATCTGTGTTTTGGCAAACAGTGGTAGTTCTGCTTAGCATCCTTTTACTTTTCTTTTCCTTTTTTGTTCCATTTTCCTGGATTTCTTTTTTGTTTTGTATAGTTTTCTAATTATCTATGTATTGGGTTTTATAAACCTGCCACTTATAATAATAATTTGAACTGTTAGGCACATTGTCTTGAAGGGTCAATAGTTATTCATATTGTCTATATAGTGGGATATCTTTAAGACTTAAGAACTGCTTAGTTATTCTTATTCATGAGTTTCTAATAAAAATGTGCAGGGCGAAGTGTGGCATTCCCTGGTCATGCATTGGGTTCGGGTTTAACACAGCTTGCTGCAAAGGTGAAGAACTTACTAGAATCACATTACATCTTGACTATTAGCAAAAGTAAAAGAAGTATACAATCATTCCCAATGATGCAAGCATTTGTGGTTTTGATGGTTATAAGTACACCTACTTTTTTCATGCTTTTTTGAGTTACTCTACTAAGGTGCTGCTTTATGCTTCAGGAACTGGGTTTGATGGCAGGGACACCAGTAGGTACTGCTCTGATAGATGCTCATGCTGGTGGTGTTGGTGTAATGGAAAGTGTGCCTGCATCAGATTCTGAATCAATAGGTTGTTATTATCGAGCAATGTTCTGAATATGTTGAATGATCAAAATATCTTTGCTTATATTGTTGACTAGATTTACTTATTGACGGATTATTCCTGCATGTTTGAAAGATGATGAGGACGCTATAAGTAGGCGTATGGTGCTTGTATGTGGTACTTCCACATGCCACATGGCTGTATCCAGGACTAAATTATTCATACCTGGAGTCTGGGGACCTTTCTGGTCAGGTACACTTCCACTTGCCATGAACGGTTTTTCTTTCTAACCATTTTTGTTCAAATGATGTAAATATTGCTCAGGATATGCATAGTTGAACTGACACTGTAATGTTGAAAAAATGTAAAAGAAAGGCTTATGATTAGATATTAGGTTCTGCATTTTGTTGAAACATTGATTTGTAAAAGAAATCCATATGCTATTGCTGTTATTACAAGCAAATGATGCTCCATGAATGTACTCTTTGCAATATTTACAGCGATGGTGCCCGAGTATTGGCTTACTGAAGGAGGACAGAGTGCTACTGGTTCATTGCTAGACCATATAATTGAGAATCATGTTGCATCTCCTCATCTTGCAAATCGTGCTGCATCTCGAAGTAAGTTGATCTTGATGTGGCATTTACGGAAATATGTCTGGTGTTCCTTGTCAAAGTCTTCTCAACTCCCTTGCAATTTGCTTTTTTGCTGTGGTATCCTGCTTAAAAGTTGAAGTTTATATCCTTTGCTAGGAATCTCAATATTTGACTTGTTGAATGAGATGCTGGAATCAATGAAGCAGGCTGAGGGGTCACCATTTATAGCTGCATTGACTAATGATATTCATATTCTCCCAGATTTTCATGGTAACAGGTATAGTGCCTTAGAATGGTTAGTCTGTATTTTACCTTGATTGCTTACTATCTGTTATAAATTACTTGCAAAAATTTCTGTCAGGTCCCCTATTGCAGATCCAAAGTTAAAAGGTGTGATTTCTGGTTTAACACTCGACACTAGCGAAAATCAGCTGGCACTTCTCTACCTTGCCACAGTACAGGGCATTGCATATGGAACCCGCCATATAGTAGAGCACTGCAATGCTAATGGACACAAGGTGAGGACTCTTTTTAAAGTTTGGTGTGCTTGAGCTCCACATTGTTGACTTGTAATATGACCTTTCTGGCAAGCATATGCATCTTTGAATAGACTTTAAATGTTGAGACTCGGTCATTCAAAGCAAAGATGATGTAAGCTTTTTGGTAACAGTGGTGAGAGGTTAGGTTGTTTCTGAGAAAGAACCTAGTAATGCAATGTTTCTTATTGATCACTTTGATTTTCTACAACAACAAAACAAGTGTAATCTCACAAGTGGGGTCTGGGGAGGGTAGCGTGTACTCAAATCTTACCCTTATTTTGTGAAGGTAGAGAGGCTGTTTCTACTTGACCCTTTGCTCAAACAAAAAAAAGGGGAAAAGAACAGCAAATAAAGTAAGGAAAGGCATTCAAAAGCACTTTTGGACATATAAAATATGGAAGTGAAGAAACTGTATGTGATTTCGTCCCATCTGGTGGTGGGTGGTAGGTATCCCATGGAATTAGTCGAGGTGCGTGAAAGCTGACCCAGACACCAGGTTTATAAAAAAAAAGTACAAATACAGAAGTGAAAGAAGACATGACAAATAGCAAGGAAAACATTACATAGCATTCGACAACTAAATAATATGATAACCGAAGTACATGGAACAACAAATAATAACAGAAACTGAAGAGCAAGAAACTACAAGAATAATACTGATACTACTGATAGGAAAGGAGATGCAGATACAGTGCTCCAAACTACCATACAAACCTATCCCAGAGGAAAGCATAAACAATGCTCAATTGCCAACATCACTTTGATCTTCTATTTGTTGCTTTTCTTATGCTGAGAGCTTTTATCATGAAGTGTATGTGCGTTCCATTTTGATACCTGAAACAATGTGTACTGCATTGCTTAAAATGATCTTCTTCCTTGTATTGTTTCTTTGTGTTCAGATTGACACGCTACTTGCCTGTGGTGGACTTGCAAAGAATCGTCTATTTGTTCAAGAGCATGCGGATATTACTGGTCTCTTGATCTCTCTCTCATTCCCTTTTTATGATGTTTATCAACGAGGAGTGACATACATGAACTGGATGAATATGTAATGCATTTAGTCTCAGCAAAATACATTGCACACGTTTGATGAGAGAATTAAATTTTATTACAATAGTTTCATTAACTCATGAGGTATTATAAACTGAAATTATGATCTGTTTCTAGTGGGGCATTTGAATGAAATAGATTAGTTAGTAGATTGTGTCTCACACAACATTCCCAATCAGTTAGTCAGTTGAAGCAAATTTAAACCAAAAGCAAAATGTTATTCTGTTACCCAGTGGTCCGGGAGCTGCTAATTGGCATTTTGGTCTAGTGTAGCATCTTGAACTAATCGAGTTTCTGGGTATTAGTTTTCAGTTCTTAGAAGAGGACCACGGTTTAGCTATACTTGTAAAATTCATTGTCCTCCTGTCCTTGCTGACTCCTGCAAAAGTAAACAAAGCTTGCTTAATATCCTCATTGTTGATATCAGAGCATAAAATCAAAGCTTGCATAATATTCTCTTGCTGGATCTCCTCTAGAACACTACAACAACGACTATCCCTCAGTCTCAATCAAGTTGGGTCGACTAAATAACAACTCTCCATTGCCTGTGGTCGAACCCTGCTCACCCCTGTGACTGGTGGGGGTACTCACCTCTACACTGCAACAACTTGGTCACCTCTACAGAAGGAAATAGCCTGAAACAAGAAGTTAGGAAGTGCTAGACTTCTACGGATGATGGGAGATCCTAAATTTTCCCTTGAGCTTCCCAATTTCTAGACTTCTATGGATTTAATTTAGCATCTTTCAGAATCTATGTGAAGCCTTCGACATTGGTACTGAATAAACCTAGATTTTTCTGTATTTGGATATATTAATCAATTCGAAGCTGTATTATAACTTCTGCAGGTTACCCTATCATTCTCCCCCGAGAAAATGAATCTGTGTTATTGGGGTCTGCTATTCTTGGTGCTGTTGCTTCAAAGAAATATCCTACTGTTCGTGATGCCATGAAGGCAATGAACGCAGCTGGTCAGGTGTGCGCCTGTTTACCCTATGTTCTTTTCGCACTAAAAGAGGAACCTTTTGCAACAGAAGCCGGGCACTAGATTACTTTTTAAAACACTCATTTATTTATTTTTTAGTCTCTCTTTCTCTTGCAAACTGCTCATGCTTAACATTTTTAACTTTTAAAGTTCATTGTCTCGTAAATTACCCCTCTGTGGTTGGTCGATCTGGGTAAAATTGTCTCTCGTAGGAACTGCACCATCCAAATCCTGATGCAGAAAATCATAGAAAATAAAATTTCTTGTGTTTATATCTTGTCGGGACAACTGGTTAAATGTTCCACGGAGTCTTTTACTGCACTTCCATGCTACTTGCTTAGAGAGGCTGTCTTCGATCTTGTGTTTGCTTCTTCGCAACAACCTAATGGAAAGACATACTGTCTTTTCTCCTCCACTGCCACTGCTCCTGACGCCATACACCAAATACTAGTAATTTTATATTATCTTCCACAATGGAACTAAACTTGACTGCTACCTCTTTGAAGAACGTCTTTCTCATTATGGTCCATTGTGCCTTATTATTCTTATGGTTTCTCATGCGGTTGATGGCAGGTTGTACATCCATCGAAGGACGTCAAAGTGAAGAAGTACCACGATGCCAAATACAGCATCTACCGCGACCTTTATGAGCAGCAACAGAAGCATCGTTCACTTATGGCCGAGGCTCTGTCATGAGGTTTTTCCCTCATTGTTGTCGCACCTTTTGGTATACGAATTGCTACAACCGTGTCATCAAGGAACGAAGGAAAACGCGACACCAGTTCCCTGCCCCCCTCCTGTTCCTCCTGCATTTCTCTGAATTACATCATGTAGTTTATAAAAAGGCATTTGAAATTGTATCACTTATTCAACTATTGTATGTACAGTTGAATTTTGTTTTGACTTGTTCATGTCATATTAGAGATCTTCCATTTCTAGTTTGACTCTTTTTTTTTAAGTCGATGGTGTATATAACTTGTAATTTTGAAATGGTTGCATTGACTTATTAATAACATTTGGTCTCTTTATTTTATTTTATCTACAAACTTATGTCAATGTCATGTTTGTTGGAAGTTGGGTGTATTTTTCTCCTTTACTAATTAATGCATTAAATTAGGAATTTAAGTCAAGAATTGGAATTTCTAATGTGTAAAAGTACAGTAATATTGACATTCATGCATTTGACTGATTAATGTCCACACTGAAATAGGAGTATGAAATCATAAAGTTATAATCTTTAGTCAAAAATGAACACCTCACAAATTCTAAACTATTAGAAAAAAAGTGGAAAAGAGAAGATAAGTATTGCTAACTATCAATAAATAGCTTGATTTGAAATAACTGTATCCTTGAGAAGACTACAGATTTTCCTTGTCAGAGCAAAAAGAGATGGAGAAAAGGTATGTTCTTTTCCTTATTCTATTAGTCTTACAACAATCTCTCTTTTCCCTATATGCAACTTCCACAAATGAGACAGACATGGAAGCTTTGTTATCTTTTAAGCAACTCATTACAAATAACTCTTCTTTCCTTTCCAAGAATTGGACCACAAATACTTCATTTTGTTCTTGGTTTGGTGTCACTTGCAGTCCACAAAACCAAAGGGTCATAGCTTTAAATCTCCCAAACATGAATCTTGAAGGCAAAATTTCACCATCAATAGCCAACTTATCCTTGCTTACTATGCTTAATTTTAGTAACAACATTTTTCATGGAACTCTTCCTTATGAACTTGGAAATTTGCCTCTTTTACAAGTTATTGATGTTCACAACAATCAGCTGGAAGGAACTGTTCCGAGGTACAATTCATCACAACTTAGAATCTTGAATCTTGCTGAAAATGATATAAATGGTACTATTCATCCTTTTGTTGGAAACATGACTAAGTTGGAGAGACTGAGGTTAGATGGAAACAGATTTAGTGGTAAAATTCCACCTGAGATTGGAAATCTAAGCCAACTTGTAGAGTTGGATTTGTCACATAATCAGCTTTCAGGTTCAATTCCTCCATCAATCTTCAGCATATCGTCGTTACGTGCTGTGTATTTGGCTAACAATAGTCTTTCTGGTTCATTCTTGGTTAATGAAGCAAAGGGTCTGATGAATCTTGAAGTTATAGACCTTGGTTACAATCAAATCATTGGCGAGATTCCCTCAAGACTATGCCAATTCAGTGAGCTAAGAACTCTTGTTCTGTCTTACAACAATTTAACAGGTCAAATTCCAAGAAATATTGGTTGTTTAACAAGACTGGAGGATTTTTATGCGACTCAAAATGCAATAAGTGGTACAGTTCCACTTTCATTGGCAAATATTTCCACCTTGGAATCCCTTGGTTGTGTGAACAACCACATAGGTGGTACAATTCCTCAAGAATTGGGAAGTTTACCAAACTTGAAGATGTTGGGATTTGATTACAATAATCTAACTGGTGAAATACCAGAATCTATATTCAACATGTCTTCTTTGGAATACATTGCTTTCACTGATAACGATCTCTCAGGACGAATTCCGACCACTCTTGGACTTCAACTTCCAAACCTTAAAGGAATTTTCTTGCCAGATAATCAACTTGAAGGAGAGATCCCATTGTACCTAGCAAATGCTTCCAACGTTATTGAGCTGGAGTTGTCCTATAACTTCTTCTCAGGCATAGTGCCGAGTAATTTGGGAAATCTACGCCAGCTCGAGTTCTTGAATCTTGGCGGCAATCAGCTTACAAATGAACCAGGACAACAAGAGCTTGGATTCTTGAATTCGTTGGTGGATAGTAGGATGCTGCAATTTCTGATATTGGCTAACAACCCCTTGAATGGCGTCTTGCCTGATTCAGTTAGCAATCTTTCGTCTACTATAGAAATGTTCAACATAGAGAATGGTCAGATCAATGGACAAATTCCAAGAGGAATAGGCAACATGAGCAACATGTTATCGCTTGTCTTGAACGATAACCAATTGACAGGAACCATTCCACCAGAGATTGGCGAGTTAAAGCAACTTCAGAAACTTTATCTAAGCAAAAACAAACTACAAGGTTCAATTCCAGAGGAAATATGTGACTTGGTATATCTGGGAGACGCATTTCTACATGAAAATGAGCTCTCTGGGGCTATTCCGAGTTGCATTGGAAAACTCACAAGGCTACAAAGGCTTTCATTTGGTGTCAATAAGTTCACCTCAAGTCTACCTAAAAGTCTATGGGAAATGGGCAGCCTGATTTTTCTAAACATGACACGAAATTCAATCCAAGGGGAACTTCCACTTGACATTGGAAAATTGCAAGGTATTGAAGGCATAGATCTTTCAAGCAACCAACTTTCTGGTGTGATTCCAAGTAAATTTGGAGACCTCATAAGCCTGACTTATCTTTCACTGTCAAACAACTCGTTTCGGAGTGCAATTCCATCATCATTTGGCAAATTGTTAGGCTTGGAGTTCTTGGATTTGTCTTCAAATGAATTATCAGGCAACATCCCAAAGTCCTTAGAAAAACTTCAGTTTCTTAAAGAAATCAATCTCTCCTACAACCATTTAGAAGGTGAAATACCAACTAGTGGTGTGTTTTCAAGATCTTCACCTCAATCTTTTGTTGGAAACAGAGGTTTATGTGGAAAACCTATATCAGAAGTTTCTCAATGTAGAGCAACAAAAAGATCAAAGTCAAGGAAACATGTGCTAGCAGTTGTCATTCCTGTGACTGCATCATTGTTCCTCATATTTGTTGTTCTGTTCCTGTGGATTAAACGAAGATCAAGAAGAACGAAACTTCAAGACCATGAAGAGTTAACAGAAATCACAACACACCAGTTGATATCATACCGCGAGCTTCAACAAGCAACAGATAGCTTCAATGTCTCTAACATGATTGGTTCAGGAGGTTCTGGTTATGTTTACAAGGGCATATTGGCTAATGGAACTACGGTTGCGATAAAGGTTCTAAATTTGGAAAATGAGGAAGGATGCAAGAGGTTTGACACTGAATGTCAAGTGATGAGAAGCATTAGACATAGAAATCTTGTCAAGGTGATCACTACATGCTCCAATCAATACGTGAGAGCCATCGTTCTCGAGTATATGCCTAATGGAAGCCTTGACAATTGGTTATATGGAAAGAAACATCAAGTCTTGGACATGTTACAAAGAGTTAGCATAATGCTTGATGTTGCAACGGCATTGGAATATCTTCACTATGGTTATGATACACCTATAGTCCATTGTGACTTGAAGCCTGAAAATATTTTATTAGATGGTGACATGGTGGCACATGTTAGTGATTTTGGTATTTCAAAGATCTTAGCTCAAAGCAAGTCCATGGCACAAACTAACACATTAGGCACAATTGGCTACATTGCACCAGGTAAACAATTCTCTCTTTGGCTGATCTTTTATCATATATGACATATTTTCCGTCATTCTTCTCTCTGAAAAATAGAATATTAGCCCATTAAGGTGACTTTGGTGCTAAGAATCTAGCTTCACTAACCCTTGGCTAAGTCTTGAACCACGCCTTATAGTCTTAGGTAGAATTAACTGAATTTAACTTATATATACTGACAGTATTGAAACTTTTAAACTATCACTACGTTTGACTCGTTATAACATATTAATTTGCTTTTCCTTTCATGTATTTTTAGAGTATGGCTCGGAGGGAATAGTGTCCACGAGTGGTGATGTTTATAGCTATGGCATAATGTTAATAGAGATATTGACAAGAAGAAGACCAAGAAATGAATTTTTCAATGAAAACATGAACTTGAGGCAATGGGTAAGTGAATCATTTCCAAGTTCTTTGAAAACAATTGTTGATGAAAATATTTGCCTTGGGGAAAATCATGAGATTTGCATATATAGTATGATGGAGTTGGCTTTGGAATGTACAAAAGAAAGACGAGAAGAGAGGGTAAATATGAAAGATGTAGTGAATAGACTTAATAAAATTAAAGAGGGCCTAGAAGAAAAGAACTTAAAGAGTGGAATTTGTTAAAATTTTGTTTATTTGCCATTTATGGCTTAGTTATTTTTAGGGGAAGTTACATATTTGACCCATCAGCCAAAAAATGCATGTATTGTTTATTAACTATCATATATTATATATTTGTCGGAGTTTTTGGGAATAGAGAATTAATTTTTGATTTGGTTATCCGTTTCATTAATTAGATAAGAATTCGTAATTTGACTTTTATGAGTTCAAAATGGTAGAAACAAAATCAACACCTATTTAAATTGAGGAAAAATTATATCTCGTCATTAATCTAAATAGAGATTCAAGAAAAGCAACTATATATATAGAAATGATGACAAAGGATGATATAAGCGTAGTTTTTCATTGACACATTAATTAATGATATCACATTAATTAATTTTAGTTAATTAATATTCTTATTTGTTTTCTAAGCTCTAATTTTGCAATAATCGCCGAAGCAATCCTTCATGCAACTTTTCCATTGTTGATCATCTGTATAAAATAAATATGTTAGTGAATTTGATAAAAAAAAGAACTCATAATAATTTTTTAAAAAAAGTCACGATTGGCTAGCCAAGGAAAAAAATGGTCTCGAATTATGACCATTACGGTTTGAATAGACAAAAATGACTCATCAATATATAGAAGGATCTGAATTTGAAGTTTATGAATTTCTATAACGATTAATTATTGATCGTGCAAAAGGTCCTAATTTAGGTCAATAATTAGATTTTGTCCCAATTTTTTTTAAAATTGTGTAAGTATAACCCTTGAGAAATTATCCGTCTAGACTACATACCTTGGTTTACTGTTTTTCTTTAAAAATTTAATTTTTTTCAAAAAGAATCTTTAGACAATAGTGAAAAGGTTCATTAATTGCAAGAGAAATAAAAAGACAATCATATATATTATTTAACCAAGTAAATTTATAATAATCAGACCAACAAACTAAATTCCAAGCTAAATATTTATTAATTTCTAATATAAATACAAAATTCAAACAAAAATTACTAAATTCTTGCGATCCCTTGCCAAATACTATAGACGAAGAATATGTATAATTAGTCGTAAAACATAATCTCCCTAAATATTGCAATTCTTTGAGATCTACACAATAAAAAAAATCATCATATATACAACTAAAACAACATTCATAACGGATCATAAAAATTTATCCAAAAATTGAAAAAAAAAAAGTACCTTTAATTAAACTTGCGCACTTATCAATTGAACAACCAAGATTGCAATAATTCATTGGTGAAGAAATATTATTTGGAGAAGAAACCTCACATTCTTTTGCACATGAAATATAACACCCTGGATTTTGAAAACATGCCCTAATACATTCCCTAAAACATTTTTGATCCAATTTACAATACACACATTGTGAATTATAGATCAAAATAATCATTACCATTAATTTCATAAATGAAATAATATTTGCCATAATAACTTGTTTATTCTCACTTTATATATGCTTTTGGGTGTTACTTATAACATATATAGATTTAAGACATCATGTTTGACTTATATAATTGTTGCTAGTATCCTTGCATTAATTACCACTATCTTTTTATATGGAAATTCAATTAAATATATTTAAAATAATTGACATATTTGTTATGTATCATATTTATGGAAATTAAAAGATATATTTATATTTAAGAAGTTGACTATTTTTAAGAGCAATAAATCTATTATAGAGTCAAGAATCAATAAATCATGGTTTAATTAAACTTTTCATTTAATTATAATATTTTCTTAATTTCTTTTTCTAAATATAGAGTCAAGAAGAACATGCACAATTCAAAATGGTGACCATAATTTCATAGATTAGATTTTGTTTTACAAAATTAAAATCATAAAATAAAGCCTTGAAGATTATATTCTCTAAGCTCTAATTTTTGCAGTAATTGTTGGAACAATCATCCATGCAACCTTTCCATTGATTGTCATCTGCAAAAGCAAATAAATATGTTAATAGTAAATTTGAAGAAGATTAAATAATAATAAAAAAGATGTGATAAAGAGGAAATAATCTCATACGATCAGTTACAAACTGAATATATAGAAATTATTGTTCTATAAAAAAAAGTATGCTTTTATTTTATTTATTGATCCGTTTAATTAAATTTGATCGATTTTCTGCGAAAACATCATGTATAGGTAATAGATTTTAAGGACATTTATTAGACTATAAAATCAACACCAAAAGAAGAAGAAAAAAGAATGATCTTAACTATTAATAGTTATAATAGAGTGATAAATACTCTCTCATTTAATCAGAAATTTTAGGTTTGAGTCGTGATCAAAGTAGAATTGTATTTGATGATAAGGAACACTTCACCCTCAAAAGTAAAACTTTTCAGCATAATTCGAATAAATCGAAATATTCCCAGTGAAATATTAGACATCAAATTAAAAAATAAAAGAAAAAAAAAACAACTATACAAAAATATTTTATGTTTTGTAATAAGTCAACATAAAATTGATCCCCTATCCCCTAATGTCGCGTTTATTCTTGTCAATCAATCTCGCAAGTGAAAAACACGACATGACTCAAATTTTTTAATAGATCATAATCAATGTCTCAAAATTTATAGTCTCCTATTCAAAATATAAGGTTAGAACAAAGTTATAGAATTCGCATGAACATGTCTAATTATTTTATTGATCTATTCCTACCATGTATAGAATAAAAGAAATATTTACAACGAATCATAAAATCAATAATCATTAATCCAAAAATCCTAAAAAAAATTGAAAAGAGAAATGTACCTTTGATTAAACTTGCACATTTGTGAATTGAACAACCAAAATTGCAATAATTCATTGGAGAATCATTACATTCTTTATAACAAACTAAATCACACTCAGGTTTTTGATTTTGACAACCTCTAACACACTCCTTAAAACAATTTTCATCCAATTTACAATATACTAATTTTGAATTAGAGATCAAAATTAGCATCACCATAGTTGTAATTAGTGAAATAATTTCAATCCTTTTAGCCATATTTTACTTTTAATTAACTTATTTTGTGGCTTGATAATTTGATGGTGCTTCTTATACATAGAGATTATTTATATTGCAATATTTTGATTTACATAATCAATTAGTTTGTCTAATTTTGCTAAGGATGATAATGTAATTTATTTTCAAGAAGCATTTACTATTTATTTGACTAATTTTGAATTATACTTCATAGGAGGTTGTTTTAATCAATTTAACATTATCAATAATCATGATTTAATCAAAATGTTTATTTATAACATTTTCTAACTATAAAATGTCACTTCAACATTTTCTATAAAATGTCACTTCAACATTTTCTTAGTTTCTTTTAGAAAAACATGTATTTTATTTAAATTATGGAAATAATTTCATAGATTAGCTTTTGTTTTACAAAATTAAAATCATAAAATAAAGCTTTGAAGACTATTATCATTTATAAAGCTTTGCTGTCATTGTTGACACAATCATATATGCAACCTTTCCATTGTTTGTCATCTGCAAATAAATATAAATATATAAAATAAATATGTTAGTTTGTGGAATTTTGACTTAATGCCTATTAAGAAATAGTTATTGATATAATAAATTTATTATTTTATTTCTATTAATTGATAGGATCCCAAATATATTTATCTATTATAAATTTCAAAGACATTAATTTGGTGATAATAAATTGAGAATATAATAAGAATTGTTTTTATACTTTAATTTGTCAAAAATAATAATTAAAAGTAAAAAATTAAATTAGAAAATTTTTAATAATTAAATTAGAACGGAAGAAGTATCATATAAAGAACATATTCTTATATTTTGTTTACAATTTGTTATATTTATTTTTATGGTCTAGTGCGAAAAGCACCACATAACTCCAAGAATATCTGATATAATTTCTTCTATTATTACAAATATTCTTATATTTTGTGTACTAATATAACAATTTCTTTTATTCTTAATCAAAGATCTTAGGTTTGAACTATAAGAATGAAGTCTTTTTGGGTGATGAACACTTTATCCCCTAAATTAAAACTTTTCAACACAAATTTGATCTCCTAAAGAAGGACCATATTGCTGAACAAATATTTTAACGGATCGACAATATAATATCGATCTCCTGATCATATCTCAAGCATTCAATTAATTTTTTTATCAATCTTGTGATGTAAAAAAAACATGACTCAAATAACATTTATAATAAATTATAAATGTATAATATTACATTAACTTCTTTTTGCAATTTTGACTTATCTGAATTTATTTACATAATCAGATTTGTTTGCTAAAAAGAATATTACATTAACTTCTTTTTTCCAAATAAATATCAAATACCTACTTATTTTGACTAATTAATTTCTTTTAGTACAGAAAAAAATCATAAATATTGATTCAAATATAGTATCAAGAAAACATCTACTGGTAAAATATTGATAATAATTTCATAAATTTATATTTTAATTTTACAAAACTATCATTCATCAAACAATTAAACTTTGAAGACTATATATTATCTAAACTCTAATTTTTGCAATCATTGTTCAAGCAATTATTCAGGCAACCTCCCCATTGTTTTTCATCTGCAAAAACAAATAATTCATACAATAAATATGTTAGTAATAAAATTAGAGAAAAAAAAATAACAATAACAAAGACAAGATATAATTAACATAGAAAAAAAAATCTCATATGAGTAATAATCAATCATAATTTGAATAGATGGAAATGACCCTATGATTCTCAAAACTATTTGGTATTTCGAGCTAGTACATATTATTTTCAGAACGATCTTGAATTAATATACAGTAATAATAGGATCAACTAACTATATTTTTTCTTATAGAAATACGTATACATATAATGAATTTCTTAATAGAACAGATCACGATGGGTCTACAAAAACAATATATTTAGTGTAATATCATAAATGAGAGATGAAAAGAATAGAATGTACACAATCTTTATAATTTCTTTTGCGGGGTAAATAAATTATTTCTCATAGAACCAACTCATAAAGTCCAATAAAAAAATAAATAAATAAATAAGACGGACAAAATTAATTGATCTACATATATGTAAAAAAAAATAAAAAATTGTGGTTTCACTTCCTATATACAAAGTCGACTTGGATAAATATTTAGAATTCTCATGAAACAAATCTAATACTTTTATATATATACTTGTTCCTATCATATAACCAAATGAACATTTATAACAACAACAACAACATTATCACAATGTCTCAAAGGCTCCCGTCCATTACAGGGTAAGGGAGGGTCAGATATACGCAGCTTAACCTCTATGTTTAAAAACATGGCGTGACTGTTTCCAGATGACCCATGATAAGCGTCGAAAGTTGCATTGACTAACTGCTACTTCGCAATTGAAAGAAGCACAGACAGTTTAAAGAACCATTTTGCTTTATTCCATAATATCCCAAAGCCAAATGAACATTTATAGCGAATCATAAAATCGATTTCTCAAAGCCCTTGAAAAAAAATTCTTTAAACAAAAAAAAAGGAAGAAAGAATGTACCTTCAATTAAACTTGCACACTTGTAAATTGAACAACCAAAATTGCAATAATAATTGATTAAGGATGAAGAACTATAGAAAGAAGGATGCCTACATAATTCTATACAATTAGCCCAACAATTAGGATTAAAACATCTAAGAATACACTTTTCAAAACATTTGTAATCCAACTCACAACATACTAATTGGGAATTATAGATCAAAACTAGTAGCACCATTAATTTCATAAATGAAAAAGTATTTGCCATAATTTTTTACTAACTTGTTTATTCTTAATTTATATTTTTGGGTGCCTTATGTGATTTATATGAATGTTTCTGATCATGCATTAATTATATTATACTTATCTTTAATATGAGAATTAAAGGATATACATATTATAAATTAAATGTAGCTAAATTGACATTGATTTTTTTTTTTTAAAAAAAAGAAAGGACCAGTATACTCAATTTTGTTATTTAGAACAGATATATTCATTATTAGAAGAGTGGTGCATATATATATAATTAAAAAAATTATAATATTGATTTTTTAATTTCAGAAATATCGCAGGACTTTTAAAAATTATTAGCTCACCCCTTTTTTAGTTATACCTCTAGACCCGATCCAAATGAAAAAGAAAAGTTTCAATTCATCTTTTAATCTATCAATCATAAAATGGTATTAGATCAATTTGAACAAATGAAGAATTTTTATTTTTATTTTTTTGAAATTGTGTTAGTTCAGAGTACGTAAAAAATGAAAGAAGTAACTTTTTTAAGTCACATATTATTTGTGTGGTTTAAGATTTTTTAAAATTCAATATGTTGACAAAAGTCAATGATATATTTAACAGTATAAAGATTAAAGAGAAAACCTAAATACACAATTTTTTTTTACCATATTCTTTAAAATTTCATACCATTTGAAAAAATTACAAAAATCTCAACTCTCTTCTATTCTCGAATGCATCACTCTTACCGCAATATATCAAAACACTATGTATTTGAATACGATTTATCGGACTAGGCATGTCTTGTATCAACAAAAATAATATATCGAGATATAATATATTAGAAGGTTGAATAATATATCTAAATAAGTGTATAATGTATGAAATTGATCACGATATACCAAAATGATGAATGATATATTCGAAATCGAAAAGCGATATCAAGACACTAGGCAGGAGGAATCATATGCTCTTAATATGGTAGGCACAAAAAGCACAAAACACATTTCATAAAGTATCAAAATGATGCATCAAAGGAATCACTTTTGACAAACATGTCACATAAATGATAATACATACTTCAATAATTAAAGTTTTTTCATTTGGAATGTCCGGGCATTATTCGAATTTAGTTAGCATTTTTAAATTTAAAAATTAATAAAAATAGTTGTCATAAAAAAAATATAAAAAACATAAATATTTTTGATACAACGATCAAATGCGTAACTGTCTTTTCAAAAAAACAAAATTGCTTTGGCTTAGTTCTCAATTTGCTTTGATAAAAAATTGATCAAAAAAATTAAGAAAAGTTGAACATTTGACAGTAACAAAATATTATAGATGAAAATTTTCATTATTATTTGCTTTATAGTCATAGGAATTTGTCTTTCGAGTATCGAAATTTAAAAACACATATCATATGAATTTTAATTATATCTTATAAATTTCTTCACATTCTTCTCCGATTTCAACATAGAATTCTATTAAGATATTATATATATCTTATTTTTAGAAACTTTTCAATCTAAAAACCTGTCAATCTTACAAAATTGTGCCTAATTTGAAGACACCTTTTGATGTACTTTCTTAAAGAAAATTCTCTAAAAAAAGTTGTAAAAGATATTCACCAAATTTAATTTTTGACCATCCATAGTGCATATATTAGTTTACCCCCTTTCTTTAATTTCTCGGTCCAATATTCAATAATTTTCAATAAAGTTTGAATTTAATGTTCGATACTCATATTAAAATTTTAATTATTTCTATAAAATCATTTAAAATTAAATGATCTTAAAATAAAGATTTTAATACTTCAAATTTAAAATTCAAACTATATCTACTCATTCATCGTATTTATTGCTTCATCACATATATATAATGAAAATTTTTATCCAGTATACAATATTTATATTAAAATTTCACTTTTTTATATTGAAACTTTAACTAATCTAATTATTCAATGGACAAAACTAATATAATAAGTGCAATTTTAATAAAAAGAAATATTTATACACTCAAAATGCCTAGATCCTACTTCCTCTATTCTAAAGCGTATTTATATGATTCACTTTTCTTTTTAGTCAGTTTAAAAAAATGATACATTTTTATAATACTCCTCACATCACTTTTTAATTGTCATAATTTTTCACTTTTAGAATCAAATTATAAAATTTTGATGAATATTTTAAGATGTATTTTTCATTATATTGATAAGAAAAAAATTGCAATCTAATTTAGTCTTAAAGATTAGTCAAATTGGCTTTCTAAAAACGTAATATGACAACTCGAAGGGAGTAACAATTTAACCTTAAAATATCTATTTTACCTTTAATGAAATGATTTATAACCATATAAAACTTCTTTTAGATCATAAATTTCAATCTCTTTTTAAAATTCGTAGCAAATCAAATCATATCATACAAATTAAAACTAAAAAAATTATTAGTATTATAAGCTAATTGTTATAAACTCATCTTTTGAGTTTCACATAACTTGAACTCAAAACTTTTGACGATTGCATTTATTTCTTCATCTACAAACTAATCATTATAAACTCATTCTCTCTCGAGAACACTTTTAATATAAGAAGCTCGAACTCGCGACCTTCCGACGATGGCGTTTATTCGTTCATCACACACATATTATACAAATTTAGTGAAGAGTATATACCGAAGTCGATAAATTGATGCCTCGATTTCACGTACTCAAATATTGCCAAGTGTCCCTCTACCTGGCATCACGCGACCCCACCCCCCAAAAACACCCCCACGCCAGCCCCCACCAATTACACAGAACGAAGCATCAATCTTCTCAGCCATGGCGCCTTCATCTTCTTTCTTTTCTCTCCAATAAGTTTCACGTAGAATGAGAGAGAGCCTTGTGCTTTCAATTTCCACAAGCTTTTATGGTTATAAATAACTAGTTTTTCCTTGTTTATATATCTATTTGTTAATTCTTTTGGGGAGTTGGGTACTTAGAGATTAAAGATTCGATTTTTAGAGTCTTTTCTAGGAGATTTAATACACGAAAGCTTGAATTTTGGTGGGTTTTTTCTGAATTTGGGAGATTCTTGAAAAGTTTGAGGCTTTGGTTGGAATCTGAATTCAAGACGGGCATTTTCTTTATAAGGTAATTTTCCTGATTTTTCATGGTTATTTGATTCATTTAGCTAATGGGGTTTTGAGGATATTGAAATGTTTGTTTAATATTTGGAGCTTTATTGGTTTGTTTTAGCTGAAAAATTGGAATTTTCGGGTTTTGGGAATGAATTGTTTGAGTTATATGTGAAGTATTTTGTGAATTTTTTTGTTGGATTTGGTAATTTTTGCTGGAATGGTGATAATACTGATGTGTAATGCTCATTTAGGCTTTTGATTTATTACTGAATAGGGTTTGTAGATTTTTGATTTGTTGGTTTAGTATTTGGTATGCTCTTAAATTAACTTGAGCTGATGATTAGTGATTTTTAGCTGTTGAATTATGTTACGTTCATTTTGTTGAGAGAATTCTCGAATTTAAAGTATGTAGTGAATATTTCTAGGCCATTGATGATTCTTGGTGGACATGGTTGTTAACTTTCTCGAATTTCCAACGTGCTGAATTTGGGAAGTGTTTGAGGTGTGATTTTTTGGAGTATTATGAGTTCTGATACTAACTCAGAACGTTTGGATTCTGACTGCTAAGTGAGAGAGAGCAGCAAGCTCCATGGATAGTCCCACAGTGACCAATCCTGGCTCGATTTCTAGTTCTAACGATGACACTCCACGTGTTAAGTTCTTATGTAGTTTCTCAGGAAGTATATTGCCCAGGCCACAAGATGGAAAGCTTAGGTATGTGGGTGGTGAGACGAGGATAGTGTGTGTTCCGCGTGATATTTCTTATGAGGAACTCATGGCTAAAATGAGGGAGATCTACGAGGGGGCAATGGTACTGAAGTATCAGCAGCCTGATGAGGATCTTGATGCTCTTGTCTCAGTCGTGAATGACGATGATGTAGTTAATATGATGGAAGAATATGATAAACTGGATTCTGGTGATGGATTTACTAGGCTCAGGATCTTTCTGTTTTCACACCATGATCAAGATGGATCCTTGCATTTCTGTGATGGGGATGAGAGAGATAACGAGAGAAGGTATGTGGACGCTTTGAATAGCCTTAATGAATCCCCAGAATACAGAACAGGACAACATAATGAATTTCAGGTTACAGGTCCATTAGATGATCTCCACGGTGCAGACCAGTGCTTTAGTCAGATGACTTTTGATGGTAGTCTTCATAGTTTGAGGAGTAACGACATGCCTATACCTCAGGTAAACTTGCATCACCTTACAATACCACAATTGGGTATAGCTCAGGCCCAACAATCAGTTAATCAGAGGTATACTGAAATGGAAGCCCCGTGGAGTCCAGCATACTATTCTCCTAGACAGCCGTCCCACCTTGATCCACGACCATTGTCGGAATTTCCTAATTCTCCTTCTTCATCGCGGTACTATTCGCCATACTCTGAATTCCAAGAGAGAAATTTTGATAGATTGACTGAAGAGTACAGTCGTCTTCCAGTTAATCATCCATCCCTATATGATCACCAGCCTCAATATACAGAAAACGTATTATTTTTTCCGAATGGACCTGTAATAGACAAGGCTGGCTTTCCAGGTAACATCCTTCATGGTGCTAATGCATTTGAGGGGAACAGTATATGTGAGCATTGCCGAATGACTTTTCAGCGTAACCAGCCTAATCCTGATTCCTCTTGGAAGCCTGGAGAACATTCCCATTTAGATACAGGAAATGGATTTCACCAGGTTGCAAACCCTTGTGTTGAGTGTCCACCAAAAAGGGAAATGTTCCCAGTGACTACAGATGCCAGTTTGCACCACTCATACTATCCTGTGGAGCAAAATGATCTTCGCAGTCGCCAAGGCGACACTCATAGTCATGAAAGAGGATGGAGCGTGCAGCATCAACCACATACTCGAGTTGAGGAACCACAAACACATGCATGTGGAGCTGGTAGTAATTTGGTTGATGGCCATCAGGTCCTGGGACAAGGTCTTAACTATGATGACCTTCGTCGCATTCGAACTGGACGGGATCCTAGTAGTCAGGTATATCATGATCAAGTGGTAGGCATGGGATCTCAGATTCATCTTCCCTCTATGGAAGATCGTGGAGTTCGCTATGGAAATTCACCTTATGCTTATGGACCAGATACAGCATACCAGGTTCCTCAGGAAAATATGCCTGCACATTCTTTGTGGAGGAATGTCCAAAACCCAGGTCATGGACCACAGCTGGTGAATGGTTCTGCTAGTCCTGGATTTTTCAGGGGTATAATGGAAAATAATCCTAGGTTGCAATCTGGGATGGAGAACCAAAGTTCTTGGCTTGATTCTCCACAGAAAAAGATGGGCTTTGATGGGTTTCCCGTGCCTGAATATTCTCTTGCACCATCCCAAAACTTGATCTCAAATGCTCAAAACCAGGGAAATCAGTCCATGCATACTGTGGAAGCTATTCCGGTCTCAGGTGGCATGCAGACTATGGCAACTCTGCAGGATCCAGTGTTAAAATCTGATTCAGGACCTTTCTTTGGTGATAAGCCAGCTTCGTTGAGTAGGTCCGAAACAAGGTTAACTGCTGATATATGTGCCAGCGAGAAGGAGAGTATTATTCACCAGGAAGGGGAACAGCTACATCCTTCAGGTTTGGCGGGAGAGTCTAATAAATGTAGCAGCCCGACTGAAGCATTAGTGGACAAAATTCCACTCAACCCTTTATCTCCTGTGTCCACTTGCCTGGAAAATGCTGTAAAAGAAGGTGTTTCTGCAGATACAGAGACTATTGACGCTGGTGCAACTAATAAGAATGAGAAGCCGCAAAAGGATCAGCTGATTTCCTTATCTGATGAGATTCCTTCTGCAGAAAAGGTAGCATTACAAAGTGTCAAGGATGTAAAAGTTGAAGCCCAAGAAAATGCTGGTTCCGCTCATGGGAATGACATTGCTAAAGTGGCGAATGAGAATGATGCAGAATTAGCGGTGAGGGCCACAATACTATTATTATAGTTTGCATCATGTATGCTTTAAAAGATGTTATTCTATATGTAATACAATCTGTTAACAGGATGACCAAGGGGGCTTGGAATTTGATTCAGACAATGACAATGTTAATAATTCTAAGATTGAGTCAACAAAGGCTGAGGAAGAAGCTATCGAGAAAGGATTGCAGGTTCTTAAAATCACTTCTTTTTGTCTCCCTTTCCCTCACTGTTCTGAAACACTAATTCACACTTCCAACTGTGATTCTTCTAAGGGGATTATGGGGAAAACCTTTTCTAGATAAATGTTGTGTCGTATTAATTACTTCTTCTCTTTCTTCTTCTTAGATTTCCTAAGGAGATTGTAGGGAAAACCTTCTGTATTTATTTGTTTGTGTTCTATTTGTTTTTAGTGAATATTTTGTTAGTTTTTTTTTTGTTTCATACATCTTATTGGAGTAAAACTATATGCATGTTGCTTTGGTATAGACAATCAAGAATGAAGATCTCGAGGAGATCCGGGAGTTGGGTTCTGGGACATATGGATCAGTTTTTCATGGAAAGTGGAGGGGGTCAGATGTTGCCATAAAGAGAATCAAAGCCAGCTGCTTTTCTGGTAGGCCATCTGATAGAGAACGTCTGGTATGTCCTTAAATCCGTACATTCTTTTTTCTATTATTCTCTAAAAACTTGGTCTGTAACTTTGTAAGCTTGGTGGATGATCACTTGTTTTTCTGTTTGGTTCGTTCAGGAAATTTTCAGTATGATACCTTTTCGAATCATCCGATTCTTAAAGTCAAGATCGACTTGATTTAACTTTTCAATTTGGTACTGTCTTGATAAATAAGAAACTATCTCTAAGGAGATTCTAGATGTAATCATAGTGAGTTTTAATATCCAGTTCATTTGTCGGCACCTCTTATTCTGAAGGCAAAAATATATCCGTTTGCTCCATTTGTAGGGTCTTAGGAAAAAATTCCCTTTGTTTCTTGCTATTGTTTCCTCTTCCTCCATATCATGCAAGCATTACCATGAAATCTAACACACGATGTCTCTTATAGCATATATTCTGAGTATTTATTTACACATAAGAACTGGTCTTTGTAAATGTTGAAGAATCATCGACCGTGATATGATTACATCATACCAAGTCTAATGAACGATCATGCTTAACTTGCCTGTTCATGATATTACATATGTGGTGGAATACAGTTGTTGGACTAGATATAGCACTTGTTTCCGGGTGATAGGATGCTCAAGAACTACTAAGGAGTAGTAATATTTCAGAATAGGCAATAAAGTTCTGTTAAGGGTGGATGAAACGCCTGTAAAAATAGCTAAGGTTACTACGAGTTGTGAGACAAAACTAATTTTACTATAATTTTCTAATTAGCTGTATTTTAAGAAATTAAGCTTTGACTCGGATGTCGTAAAGCACACTGATGTCTGAGCTAAAGAATATTCCCCCAAGTGAGTCAAATTTTGGCTTAGGCAGTGAACTATGACAACGTTCCTGTTCTGTGAACTATATCAATATGTAGTAGGTAGCGCTGCTTCCAACTGTCACTAAGCCTATATTACACTGACCTATGATACTTTTCTTGTTGGCATCAGTTTTCTTTTTCAATGTAAGCATGCTTTAAGATGACCGCTATTTTATATTATATTTATTTTGAATGTCCACACAGTAAAAACATGAATATCCATTATTATCCTAAATAAAGACGTGGAAGAATAAGCCATTTTAGTAATTGTTATCTGGAATGTAGGGCTTTCGAGGCTGATGCCTTTAAACTCATCATATTTTCTCGACGTTCTTACTGTATCCCAGTACTAGGTTGATATTGTCAGTGTTCACGATTAAGTCAGCCTCATCTGTACACCTTCTATTAATACTTCTTTAGCTATTTTCTACCCAAATTAGGAAGAAAATAAGAGGAAGAAGTTGAAAAGTAGGACACAAGCGACACTGGCCAAGTGTGGTCAAGCATTTATATTACCACTTCTCCAGTTTCAAAAAAATTATATTACCACTTGTGACCTTGAGTTGTAATGGTGAACATTGATTTGAAGCTACCCTTTGCTTATAGTGCCTCTTTGTTTCATTCTGTCTTTATTCTACAGAAGTAGTCTCTGTTTTATGGCTGTTCTTAGGCCCTTTTCTGTTCATTAGATTACAGATTTCTGGAGGGAAGCTCTGACATTGAGTTCACTGCACCATCCAAATGTTGTTTCTTTTTACGGTGTAGTTCGTGATGGCCCAGATGGATCTTTAGCAACTGTTACAGAATTCATGGTCAATGGATCATTGAAACAGTTTTTACAGAAAAAGGACAGGTATATTTTGCTTTTCAGATATTGAGGAGGTATATGTATGAGTTGGATTTCATTGTTTTCCTACGTCTGTTCATTTAAAGGACATTATCAATATTTCTAGGTAGTCCAAAACCGCAACATATCCTTGATTACTATTTATTCAACAGGACTATTGATCGTCGTAAAAGGCTTATTATTGCCATGGATACTGCTTTTGGTATGGAGTATCTGCATGGGAAAAACATTGTTCATTTTGATCTAAAATGTGAAAATCTGTTGGTAAATATGCGGGATCCACATCGACCCGTCTGCAAGGTATGATGAATGTTTATGTTTTCTTGTAGTCTTGGGTATATACTCGTATTTGATAGGCAATATCCTTGAGCACCAGGGGCTAGTTGTTTAGGTATTTCATTATCATTATACGACACCAACATGCACAGTGTGCTCCCACAAGTTTACAGTCATTACATCCTAACTTGGGAGGTAGAGAGGTTGTTTCCAATAGATCCTCAGCTCAAGAAAATAACAGGAGTAAGAAAACCAAGGCAGAATGCTACACAAGGCATGATGACAAAGCATGCTAAAAAAGGAACAATAACTACTACAAAATAATACTGCTGCTAGTATTAATAGAAATCAAACGAACAAGAACCTACAAGAGAAATGCTATGGCTGCTGGTATGGAAAGATGAGCAAGACTGCAGTCAGCTATCTACTAACCTACAAGAACCTATTTCAGGATCACTATCTGAAGCTAAAAAGGCATTTAGATTTGTTGAGTTCAGTAAAGCTGTAGCTCTCGTACTGTATTGGATATCTGTATGTAGTGCCTGACACTACATTGCTTTACCTTTAGATTGGTGATCTTGGCCTATCAAAGGTGAAACAACACACCTTAGTCTCAGGAGGTGTTCGTGGCACTTTACCCTGGATGGCACCGGAGCTCCTAAGTGGAAAAACCAAGGTGACAGAGAAGGTAATGTCTTTGTCTTTAGAATTGGAAGTTATCTTTTTGTGTGCTCTTTCAGAAGTGATCGTTATATTCTCTGCGATGCAGATTGATGTTTATTCTTTTGGAATTGTTATGTGGGAGTTGCTCACTGGTGATGAACCATATGCAGATATGCATTGTGCTTCAGTAATAGGTATGTGCCCATTCTCGATACGTGTTTTTCTTTTTCACTTTGTTTGCTAGAGAAATCAATCTCCCTCTACTTGCTTGTATCAGTTTGAGACTTCTGTTAAAAGCACCACCTTCGGGGAACCACCACCAATAAAAGGATTAAGAAAGAATTAGACTAATCAGAAATATAGCAGGATGTTTTATATGAGTATGCTAAAACAGTCAAACTGCTCTTGGAACAGTTATGTAGACAACCTCAAACCTCTGTTACTTGAAGGATTACTCATGGTCTTTTAATGAAATATAGGAGGAATTGTTAACAATACACTGCGTCCCCAAATTCCGACATGGTGTGATCCCGAATGGAAAGCCCTAATGGAGAGTTGTTGGGCCCCTGATCCTGCAGAGAGGCCATCATTCTCAGAAATCTCTCAGAAATTGAGAACTATGGCAGCGGCAATGAATGTCAAATGATAACTGTTCCAGGACTTGCCACACTGGCTCCTTCCAAGATACTTGTATACATATTGACCGAGAAAGATCAAAATAAATGGTATCCCGTGTTTTCACTTCAAAGTTGTTATCGTCTCCCAACAAGCTATAATAAACATTCTTATATATATGTTTTCTCGTCCGATGACTTCATATGCCTATTTATATTATGAAGTCATTGCAACTCGGACGCTCTAGCTGCCTTTTTACTGTGATCTTGAAGCAGATTAGTACGTTACCCATCTTCTTCGACCAGGAAGTTATTTCCTGGAAAAAACCATCGGGGTTGGCTGCTTTGTGAAGGTCGGTATAGGTTAACGTGCTATTGCAGTTCATTCAGATATTGGATTTTTGTTGTTTCAGATATCTGTTGGAACTGGTTAAGGCAGTTGTACATAGATTAATGATAATTTTTATACATCTCAAGTTCTATCAACTTTCAATCTGTATCACATTAACATCCAGTAAATCATATGGAGAGCAAATTTATCCACTCATGAATTTTCTAGTGTAGTTGCACGAGGGTCCTTATGTTATATACACAAATTTAGTCTCTTGAGCATGCTATACATATAATTTAACATGTTATACGTCGTGATTTGTATAAATATGGTGCACGGAGGCGAATATTTTCCTTGAAGAATCTGACATGCATCTGATGATATATGGGGCTTTTCTTTCTCAAGATTTTGGATTTTACTTAGTTTCAAGTAAGAAATAATAATGAAAAATGGCAAAAAGAAAAAAATTATATAATTTGCAGTTTTTACGGCCTATTTGGCCTGTCAGCGATAGTGAGAATTTTCTCGTTCCCTGGTCAAAGACTTGGTTGAATGGAGGCCTCCAGAAGGAGAAGAAGAAGTAGACGGGGAGTTTGAGAAAAGACAATACAACATTAATAGTTGTTTTCACTGGTTTGTTTAAGGTGATTTATTTTGTATGTGGAATATCAATTATCGAGAAAAAGCATGCGATCATTGACCTATCGAAAATTCCTTTTCTCCAATTGAATTATATCGAAAATTTCTTTTCTCCAATTGAATTATCCTCAAGGATTAGTATTAAAGATTTGAAACTCGACAAGTAATAAGGTTATCTCTACTCTTCTAAACCCCAATACCACTCTTATATGTGATAGAAATTTAACTTACATATCACGTGTTATGCTTTCCAGGAAACAATCTTTCTACTTTTATGAGGTAGTGGTAAGGTCTGTGTACATTCTATCCTTCTCAGATTCCACTTGTCGGCTTTTAATGGATACGTTGTTGTTTGTATCACGTGTTGTTGTTTGTATCACGTGTTACGCTCTCGCCGGGAAACCAAAATTCTCTTTATTTATGCAAAGCTGAAGCTCTAATCCCAAAGAGTAAACATTAATGATTGTCCTCTTTACCTTTGCTACTAACTCTCTTTTGTGCTTTTTCCCATCCTATTATTTAGCTGTTTAAGGATATAATCCCTTTAACTAACCTTAAAAAGATGCATGAAACTAAACATAAAATTTATTAACAACACTAAATTTGCACAAACTTTGTGATATTTTATGAAAAAAGATACACAAAAAGATTACTACCATATTATTGTCCCAACCTACCAAACCAACCTAATTATACAAGCTAGTGTTTGTATAAACACCTAGTTGACTTAATTCCCTTCTTCTTGTTGTTTCTTTTTTTTTTCCCTATATTATTTTATTTCCTGATATTTGCATGGACCAACTAGATTAAAGAATATTATAAATAGTAAAACCAAAGGTCAAATTCCATTACATCATCATCAATTTTACTTGTTGATTTTCTAGAAATTAAGAAACTGCAAAATAAATATTATTTTTTGTGTACCTAATACGCGTTATTGTACTTTTCAGTAAAAAAGTCAAATTCTTGTCCATTGCCACATGTCAAGTGAAAAATATTTAAGAGTAAAACAGTTTTAAAAAAATATATAAAAAAAGTAAAGGGTCATTTGCCCCCTAATTTTGTGCTTTATCTTTAATTTATGTCCTCATGACAAATAAACTTTTTTTTTAGAGTATAAGTTTATATTTTCATATCATAATATTGTAGAAAATATATTTGGATATGACTTTAGTCGCAGCTTATCTCACTCAATTATAAAAATTAAAGATCAATTTGTTTAATTTAAAGAATTTTATGAGGTATAAAACCACACCCGTTTGACTCGTAACAATGTAAACATTTTGTGAATATTGGGATAGATAAATGAACCATTAGAAACATCGACAGAACCAAAATTTTCATTTTTGAAAATCTTACTATGAACAAATAAAACATATAAAAAGTTAAAAAAATCATCATATCTATTATAAGTTTCTATATCCTTGGGCCTCCTTGTCTCTCTAGTTCAATTCAATAAAAACAGATTTCTTTTTTTCCGATTCATTTTTTTCTTACGATACGATATATGCTTGAATGAATGAGATTTCTTTACATTAATTAAAGATTTTAAATTTGAGCTTTAAAGAATAAAACTTTTCTGATAAATAATATTTTCCTTCAATATGTACATCATACACTACTTGAATTCAGTCGATTAATTAGGTCGGTGAATTTCAGATACTAAATAGTTAATTGGTGCAAATATATGCATGGTAACTTAATTATAAAGTCATCAAATATATAAAGGCCAAGTCAATTTCCTTGGATGCCACATTATGATATGATTCATTATGGATTTGTTAAAATGAGGGGTTGACAATGGTATATATGAGTTAAAAGATTGAAGGATTAGGAACATTCAAATTATACTAAGCTGTTTCTTTTTTTTTTTCAAAAAAAAAATTCTTTTAAATAGTATTATCCTACAAAAGTGCATGAAGTGATAACAACACTTGTATTAATTTATTGGAGATTAATTATTGTTGAAGAAAAACAAAAGTCATTATAGGTCTCCTTCAAAAATTATTTGGTTATAGATTGTATAGAAAATTAATTATTTTTGAAAGTTTGTGTATCAAGAGTCCATATATTAGGGCATATTTGTCAACCCCAATTAAGACCATATAATATTTTTTATACAATACCTTGTAATACTTATATAAATTAATTCCCTAATGTCTCTTTCATTAATTCTTTATCAAGGTGGATCATAGTTTCATAATTTAATTATATAACTTGAAATAATAGTCATAATATACTTTATTATATGAACGTTTCTCATATATGAACATCGTTAAGTAGATAGGAATATGAAACTTATTAATATAATTCTACGGATTCGACGAAATTTAAGAACTTTGGTTTGAATCTTGTATTCGTCTTAAGAAATTTATTTAGTATCTTTAATTTGAATTATTAATTTAAAAATGTTAAGATTTTAAATCATAAATTTCAAATACTGAAATCGTTTATAATAACTACAAAACACTTAACACCATGATGGTACCTAATTCTATGATCCTGTGAGATTTTGGGGCTCTCTGATTTAGCTATGTCTATTGTTTGGGTAATAGTATATATTTTCTATACAATGATAAGAGATGTATGGATTCTCGAGAAGAGAGGACCCTGGTGGTTACCCCCTGAACATCCCAGATCCCACAAATGAATCGAAAATCACACTACGATTGGGACACTCAATTATCTAGCAAATACAACTATCAAACTTTTCATTTTTGGAATAGTTATGGAATCTCCATGAATAGGATCAAACAATAAATGAAAGATCGCTTCTTTAGGATCCTTCCTTTCTTCGAACGGAGCGAAAAATGAAAGTATTATTCAAGCTAACATAATTGAAATTATAGCACATAAAATTGAAAATTATTTGTTTTGCACTCACTGACTAATTTATCACACATGCAAAAAGTACATTAATATAACTTCAAAAGTACTTTTTTCCAAATTATATACATATATACACATATATACATATATAAAACCTCTACTCACCCTCTTATTCTACACTATTTGCAGATTCATATTAAGATTTTTCTCATTTTTATTTCACAAAATTATAGAAAACTATACCTTTTAGCCTTAGGTAACTTATGATAATTGAGATTCCATAAGTCAAAAGACACAACTTAGCTATAAAAAAAAAAACTAATCAATCAGTTATACTATATGAGGGATTAAATTAAGTAGAAAAAGTTAAAATTTTGGTAGGCTAAAAAGGTATTGTGCCCTAACTAGATTTTAATTAATTAGGTGCACAAAGTAAAGTCAATTTAAGTTTACACAAATGATGCAACATTATTTTTTTTGGTATTTAGCCAACAGAGAGCCATGCTTATCTTGTTGTATTATCAATAATACTAAGCTATTGATAATATAATATATTTTCACTTTTTTTTTTGTTTTGGTATTTGTCACCATACTGGAAACAGTCGCGCAATGTTTTTAAACATATGGATCAGGCTACGTACATCCGGCCCCCTTTACCCCGCAATGGGCGGGAGCCTTTGAGGCATGGGGGTAATGTTGTTGTTGTTGTATTTGTCACCATACATAGACATATTTTGTGTTGAAAATATTAGGTTAAGTTGAATTCATAACCATATTTATATGATGTATTTTCCTTTTAAAGGTCTATAGTCATAAACTTTTGGTTTTAAGCTTTAATAAAATAATTTATAGTCACGTAAAGGTTGATGGCTACTTTAATATTATAAGATTCGAAAGTATGTTCTTAAACTTCATGCTTAGTCAAGCACCACTGTATAAATTAATAAATTAGGACGAGACGAGTAACAGAAAGTTGTTTGGGCTTGGAGCTTAGCTTCCATGCATGTTGGAGGTCTCAAGTTCAAAACCCCTTGCCAGGGAAAACAAATTTGCCTTCTAGGTCGATTTATCACACCGGGTTTGTCTAGTCCGAGTTGCTTCTCCTATTGCGAATTATTGCATAGGGCCAGATATTTACCCTGTGCGCACCCAAAGTTTAGTAGCTGCGGGTTCCCCTTGTCATAAGAAAAGAATTGAAGACTTAACCTAAATAATACTGTCCACTAGGCAAATCAGTTAAACTAAAAATAGTGGACGAATGTATGATATATGTATAATCATATATAACATTCATATATAACGACTGAAAAAATTAACCAGTG
>JAOTQR010000097.1:1788567-1799489 GCA_025774065.1 Solanum ossicruentum | reverse complement strand
CTTGTTTTATAAATATTTTTTCCCAAAATATAACATTTTTATTTTCAATAAGCCGTGTATTATGAAAAAATTGATTAATGTTAGTGTCAATGGAGAGAGATAGATTCTTATTTATAGAGAAAGACAAACAGAAACATGTTTTCTTCCTCCTAAAGATCTGACTCAATTTGCTTATTAATTTATTAAAACACCTTTTGAAATTTTGTTAGTTTTCTTCTTGTTATTTCTATGCAAGTGAGGTTCTTGGACCTCTTTCTTCTTCTAATAATATTTATTTAATACACTAAAAAAATGTTTTTATTAGGACATAATATAATATATATATAGTAGAGGGACCAAGGTCAATGAAAAGCTTTGATTATTTTAATTTTCTTTATAATTATTTGTGTCCAAATCATTTTATACCCACCGTAATTAATTTTATGAGATATTTGTCACCTCTTATCGACCAGTAACATGTAAGCTTTGTTTTGTTTTCTTAAAAGTATATTCATTCGTTTTTCATTCTTATATTTCTTGTAGGGTTAATAACAATTTTGGTCCTTCGATGGTGTGTAAATATTAATTTCAATCCTTATGATATCTGACTAAGCATAGTAAATTTCAATTACTTGAAATGTGCACTTTGTTAATCCATTTGTTTGTGAATGTTCACATATTTTCATAATTATCAATTGTTCCACTATTTAATTATTATACTTTTGTCGTTACTCTTATCTAAGGGTAATATACTTCTAAAATTAGTCCAAAATATAAAGTATTTCCTACACAGAAGGACCAAAAAGACGCATTTTTATTAATTGATGGTTAAATGTGCTATATATGGTAGATGTTGAACCCCCCTTCACTAGTTTGTGTGCGTGATTTATTTTTTAGATTTTGAACCTTTTTAATTGAAATTTTGGCTCTGTGACTGCTAATAACTAATGTAAAAAATTGTTGTATTATCAATATATATAATTTTAATCATAATTTTATACAGATATTTTCATGTTCTTGATCTTGATTGAAACCCTAGCCAACTTGTTTCAAATAGGGTGTCTAAAAGCAACTAATAATTTATGTAAATTATCCTTAATGCCGTAATTAGCGACTTAACTTGTTGATATATATAAGATGTTACTATTAATTTATTGTATTAGCAAGACTTTAAGATGCGTTAAAGTCTTTTACACTGCCTTTTTTAAATTATAATCTAATTATGTATAATTCATCTTGACTTTATACTAATCAATTTATTTGAAAAACAGAGTTTAATTTATAATCGAATTTTATATAAATGCATGTTGTTTACTCAGTTTTTCTTTTGTTTACCGTTAATGTACTTATGTCAGCAAATTATCACTTCGATTGTCATATCATCACCTCAGTAGAGTTTAACCATCAAGTTCGAGATAGATATATGTGTTCCTTTGCATACTAATTTGTAATGCTTATTTTAGCGGAGAGTCTTTTAAAAAAACCCTTTCTATCTCATAAGTTAGGACTGTAAGATCCATGTATGCATTACTTTTTCGGACTCCACCTATAAAAGTACACTATATATATATTGCTATTGTCTTTGTATATAGTTTCGACATGTGTAATTGTAATCTATACCGACTCTGGTTCCTAAGGAAAATGGTCAATCAAAACAAGAACATACCCAATGTAATAGGATGTATACAGATACCTTACCCTATATTTTTACGGGATATTTAGAAAGATCATTTTTGTTAGACCTTTATCTTGAGAAGGAAAAAAGAATTTAAAATATGATTAGAAAAGAATATGACAACAAAATCCAAAACAAACGAAATACACATAAAAGAAAAAAGAAACAACAAAAATTGATCCATCAAAACCCCATCCATTTTTTAATGATGCATATTAGCTATTAATATTTTCAATCACAAAATGAACTAATAATGAAAATTGGATAAATTGACAATATATGCAAGTTGGCCGACATAAAAAGACTATCAAGTTGGAGTCCAAATAGTTTTACCCACATAAATATGTCGTTCCATTTCAATTTATTTCACTTTTTTTTTTCATTTTTGTTTAATCAATTTTTCATCCAATTCCAAAACAAATCATAAAGTTGATGATTTAAAGGGATTTATAATGTCCCAAATCTTTTCATGACGTAACGCCTTAAAGGTTGAACACTCAAATTCTTTCATATGATATTAGAATTAAATTATGATAAACTTCACATATTAGAATAATATGTGTATATCCTTATTAGTTCTTGAAATTAGTGTTTTCAAAGAAGTTAATAATTCACCGCCTCTCAACTTTTATAGTAGTGGTAAGGTCTGCGTACATTCTATCCTCTCCAGACCCCACTTATGAGATTTTACTGGATATGTTGTTGTTGTAAAGAGGTTGATAATATCTTAATTCACTTCCATCATTGCTTTAGTGTTTTCAATTGGACCCTCAAATTCTTTACAAGCGAACAAACAACAAACAAAGCTTGATCGAAACATGTATGACACTACATATCTACGCTATTGTTCTAGCCCTTCATGTATTTGATTCTTTAAAAAATTCATTATATTTTTGAAGAATTCGAGCAACACGATTACAACAACAACATCACCCCAATACCTCAAAGTCTCCCGCCCATCGGGGTAAAGGGAGGTCGAATGTACACAGCCTGACCCTATGTTTAAAAACATAGCGCGACTGTTTCCGGATGACCCATGATGAACGTCGAAAGTTGCATTGACTAACTACTGTTTCACAATTGAAAGAAACGCAGATAGTTTAAAGAGTCATTTTGCTTTATTCCATCATACACCAAAGCCAAAAAATAGTGAATCTTTGGCTCCATCTAAGATTGATGGAAATACACGATTAAATATTAAAAATTTTAGGGCATGGGTTGGCGACAAACTAAGAGGATGGAGCCTTCTTTCTTGATTTTAGCATTAGAATTTCATCCACATAATAAAATAACATATATTGAAAAAATGATACACAATTTTAATATTGTATTTTGAGAGAAATTTGCAATAGTATTTTGTCATATTATTAATAAGAAAATATTTAATAGTGAGCTAATCCAAAAATGACAGATAAACCCTACATAAATGAGAAGACTTTTTTGGTTTTTCAAAAGTATGACATCACTACTCTTTTTTCTACCTATAAAATCAAGTCTTCTCTTCCCAAAAAAATTCAAACAAAAAATTATCACAAGTTCTTCAAGAGTTAACAAAGAATTTTGGAAGCAAAAATTCATTAGAAGATACAAAAAAAAAAAATGGGGAGAGCTCCATGTTGTGACAAAGCAAATGTGAAAAAAGGACCATGGTCACCAGAAGAAGATGCAAAGCTCAAGGCATATATTGAAGAAAATGGCACTGGTAACAATTGGATTGCTCTTCCCCAAAAAATAGGTATCAAAATTTTCTATTTGTCTCTCTATGTATCAATTGTTTCGATCGAAAAATACCTTAAAATATGTTTTAAATATATTTTTAGACCTATAAATTCTTGGAAACTTATTTTGACACTAAGATGTAGTTATTTAGGGCTTAAGAATGTGTAAACTTATTAGAATAAAAAGATTACCTCAAATTTTGAGAGTAGGACTAATTTGATTGTATTTCTTTTTTAAAAAGTTAGGGCTTAAGAAATACCTACGAATAATACTTTGAAACTTGTTTTGAGACTAAGACGTAGTTGTTGTTATTGTCATGATCATAGGAGTTAAGACACATGGGAATTTTATTAGAATTTAAACTTCAATTATTGAGAGTTTTTCATGATTACTTTGATTGATCATGTTTAAGAAATACTTAAGGGCTTTAAAAAACCTAAAAGTTAATCCTAACTGAGATGTTGTTGTTGTAGGTCTTAAGAGATGTGGAAAGAGTTGCAGGCTAAGATGGTTGAATTACTTAAGACCTAATATTAAACATGGTGGATTTACTGAAGAAGAAGACAATATCATTTGCAGCCTCTATATTAGTATTGGAAGCAGGTAATATATTCATTTCTCTTGCTCTCATAGATAGACACAAAACAATAACAACAAAAAATAATGGAAATCCAACTAAATTACTTTGTCCTTTAGCCCTTGTTGTTAAGAGATAATTGTTATGAATTAATTTCTCTCTTCTCTATAAGGTTCTTAATTAAGACCTTTGATCGTCATGGTTTAACTTTGTGTAAGTCTGTGATGATCATCTCATCTGAAAGCGTGATTAAGCTATCGGATGAAGCAAACTTTTATTTACTTAATTATGTAACAGACCATCTCATCTGAAAGTCTAGGTTGATAAAAAGATCATATTATTATTAGTTATTTTATAGACCTTTTCTTCATGTCGCTTGTTGATGATCCAAATTCCTTTCTCATGGTCTCATTTAAGGTTATGACGATCATTTCATCTAAAAGCTTGATTAAGCTGCTAGAGATATCATACTTTTGATTATTTGATTATATTATATCTCAGGACGAACTTATTTTGATTATGTTTAAAAATTTTTTTGCGAAAACTTTAGGTGGTCTATAATAGCTGCACAACTTCCTGGAAGAACAGACAATGATATCAAGAATTACTGGAACACTAGACTAAAGAAGAAGCTTCTTGGAAAAAGAAAACAATCTCAAATGAATAAATTATTGCTTGCTAATGGTGGCCATGATCTTAAGGACATAAATGGATTAGAAGAAAATCCATTATTACAAAACCTAAGCAATTCAGCTCTTGAAAGACTTCAACTTCATATGCAACTTCAAACCCTACAAAACCCTCTTTCTTTCTATAATAATCCATCACTTTGGCCTAAGTTAACCCCTTTTCAACAAAAAATGATCCAAACCCTACAAGCTAATGGCTTAAATGAGAATCAATCACCCCTTTATGCACCGATAAACCCTAGTGAAAGCCATGCTCATGAACTAGGGCAAAAAGTTGGGATCAATGAATTTACTAGTGCTAATCTGAAGGTGAATGATCAAGTGGAGAAGAGTAGTCCAATTGATAACTTTAACAACAATAATCAAAAGAATGTTCTTGACACGAACGTAGGGCAAGAAAATGCAAGAGAGATCCAAAGTCAGGGCGTTCAGGGTTTTACTCAGCTGGATATCGATAACCTAATTCTCAACAACAAGGGGCCAATAGGCCTCAATATGCACTCAGAGAATCAACAGATAGCCTCCGAATTCGATTGTTTTAAAGAGATGGATGATGGCTCAAGGGACAATTTGGCATGGTGGTCCAATGACTTTGATACAAATACAGCTTCATCATCGAATTCTTGGGGTTCATCTTCCAATATTCTTCAGAATACTCATGAAGGAATGTATCAGGATTATGCACTAGGGTATAATTTGCATTAATAGATAAGTATGAGGGTGTAGAGAGGTATTTGATGAAATTGCAAGGGTGGAATAGGGAAAGCTTGTGGGTAAATTAGGTTGTTGTAAATTTTTTTTGTGTGAATAATGCTTTCTCTTTGTCATCTAGCCAAATAATTAACTTGTATGAAATGACTGTCAGTTACTACCTTTTGTTTTGTCTTAGTGTAAGACATATAGTAATGTTATGCATCTAAAGTCCATTTTGAGAATTACCTCAACTAATGTGAAACATATATTATATCATCACAAACTATTTCTGTTCAATTATTTGATTCATGAATCGAAAATCTATCTGCACAACAAACTCGAGTCTAGATGCATGAGTATATATACTTGCTTCTGGAGAGTTGCAATTATTTATTTTAAGAATTTCTTTAAAAAAATGAATTTTTCAATAAGGAACGGATTGAAGATCTTTATTTGATACAACTCAACATTAGGACTTAGGAGTTGTTTTATTTATAAAGATTTGTAACGTACAAACATGAGTTATATATATATATATAAATAATTGAATTATTCTTCCAAAGACTACGAGACAAAACCAACCAAATTTCCACACAAGGAACGTGAGTTACAACTTTCATATTATGTGAATTCTTTTCCTAATTTTTACTTCCTTTTGAAGGACTTGTTGAGAAATAAATGTGGGACGAGTTATCAAATCTGTGATGGGATGGACGGAATTCTTTCTCATCATTAACGAGCAAATATTTCTCGATTAAGATATGAGAATAGACAAACTTCCGATAGAGAACTTTTTCTTTCTTAACATGTCCCTTGCATGAACATGAATTTGAATTAGGCGATTTAATAAGTTTTTGAATATTAGATAATTATTAAAAAAAAAAAAAAAGGAAGAAGTTATTTGTGAATTTTATTCATATATAAATTGGTACTTATTTATTTTCAGGCCCATATGCTTACACAATTGGTGGGCTTAAATTAGTTCATTAATAGGGTTATTTGAACTTATGTCCCTACTTTAATTATATCTGTCATGATAAATAATTTTTTTGTGGGACAAAAATTTAAAGATGACATGATGATATAATTTTTTTTCACTAACCATTTATATAACTTGAATTCATAATATAATTAATGTTTTTGCATTAAAGATTATACTAATAAAAAAAATTGGAATTTGTTATTTTTCTTACCAAATTTGTTGAGGAAAATTAATGTGTAACAACTATTCAATATTTCTTCATTAAACTGATTATCTAACTAGTAGGACAATTATTTAAGTCATCATTACAAAATATAAAGAATCACATTTTTTCTCCTCATTATTTATCTTTAAAATCTTTAAATATATATCAATTTTCACATAAAAATTCAGAGACCAATATATTTTTTAATTTTTTTTTCACATTGAAGTGCTCCCACTTAAATATTTTTCCTCATGCTTCATCCTTGTTCAAGCTGTGGAAAAAAATTATGGCTCATTTTTGTGTCTTTGCTTCTCTTCCCCTTCACAACTTCATGTATGTAATTCTTCACCTAATTATCTCTATATTTCTCTTATTTTAATTAATTATTCGTGTTTTTTCGTAGTTTATCTTCTTATTTTTTTGAATTTGTTTTCTTCAAATTTCTCTCCTAGCGTTCGATATTCATATTAAAATTTGATCAATAATCTGAATTTGTGTTATGTAAGATTCCTTAAAAGAGAAGCGCTCCCTTTTAGCTTCTTCTTTCACTTTTGCCAAAATTTCTAAAAAATTAATTAAAAGTGCTCTTTCCTAATAAAAAGTGAAGTAATTAGGGTGTTTTTGAGTCTTTTATGTTGCTCAAATGATTAAATTTCAAATTTTTTTAGTTAATTTCTACTTCAATCTATTTTATTACGAGTGTTTTTTTGTTTTTTTTAAATATAAAAAAGTGCTTATTTTAGAAAGTTAAAAAAAAAATTCCAACCTTCTAACGAAAAAAAATCACTTTTGAGAAATAACAGAAGTAATTCTTTTGTTGTCGAGAAGAAGTTGAATTAGTACTTAAAAGAATTATAATAAAAATTATTTTTCAAAATAATCAGATTTTGAAGATTCACCCAAAACATGTTGTCTCTATAGACGTTACATAATATTGTGAGACATAATTAAAGAAGTAAGAATCTCAAAACTTAGACTGAACATTAATTTATATTTGAAATTTTAACTTTTATATATTAACAATACAAATAATCAGATTCATTCTAAAAAAAATTGTAAGAAATGTATGTAACGAATATAGTTTTCTTTTTTTGAATTCAAATTACATATGGAGAGTGAATGATTTAACCAATGGATATTCGATTTTATCTTTAATATAGAATTCACACCAATTTTTATTAATTTATTTTATAACATAACGACAAAAACATAAATGGGAATTTGAAAATAAAACCAACAAGAATTGTGATGTGATGATTATGATTCTTCCACCAACATTAACCAAAATCATGCTAGGAAGCGCTTCTCACTTAAAATGAACCTTACATGAATTTGAATTAGTTGAGACCTCAATACGTGTATCAGTGAGAAACCAAATAAAATATAAATTTGTAAAAGAAAAGTGCCAATTGCCCTTTTAATTTCTTGTTACTTTTACATGTATTTCTTTTTAGGTTGGCTTGATTATACGAGAAAATGTTATCCATCAGATATACACATATACCAAGGCCCATCAGGATTTAGTGGTGTTCATATACCTCAATATACAGTCCAAATTGTGAATGAGGCATCAGCTATAAATGGGGTATTTGATGTTCAAATACATTGTGGTGAATTTGCTTCTACAAATCCTATTGAACCATCAATTTTTAGAAGAATTGGTAATTCTGGAATTTGCCTCTTGAAAAATGGCAATAGGATTCTACCTGGAGAAGTTATTTCTTTTGTGTATTCCAATATCCTTCCTTATAATTTATCTGTTATTCAAGTTAAGTGTTGATTATTCCAGATATATATTCAAAATTTTAAGTTTATGAGTTTTGATTCTGAATCTTTTTGCTTAGTGCGTTCGGAGATAGATTATTCCTACATATTAGATGACTTTTTATAACATAAATATATACAGAGTTCAAGCTAAAATGTTTTGAATTCGCTATTCTTTTTATTTGTTGCATTCAAGGATAGATTATTTATACGTATTCAGTGAATGTCTTAATACAAATATAGAGTATGTATGCTTTTTCTTACAAAACCTTGGGCGCAAATTCAAATTAATCTAGCAGAAAATGATCGGATGAAATACCAACATAACTAATCAAGAGATAATTCTTTATTTTGTCCATAGGGGTCATCTGGAATACGAGAGGAAGTAGATATCCTAAGATTAAATTTAGAATTAGATTATATTAGATTTGATAGACGATATAAATTTATCAAACATTCCAAATAAATCAAATATTAGTATCCTGAATCTATAATCCAGAGAATTTTATTGAATTAGTTAAGGGCAAATTAAAAATTAAACATAAATACACTAAGTTTGGAAGCCATAGTGAAATCAAACTACGATAGATAAATTCATTTTAAAAAACACATTCAAACAACTTAAAACCAACATAAACATAAAAACATAACATGCTTCAACATAACAATAATAACATAGATAGTACCAAATTAACCCTAATAATTATCCAAGCTTTGGTAGACATAGTAATTGCCTCGATATACATGCCCAAGAGGCTTTTTAAAATTAATCGAGAAACACACGAACTGATTCAGACACGACTAATAATTATTAAACCTATTATTATGGTTGTTGGATTTGTTAGGATTCTCATAAGTAGTTTTCTTCTTACACTTGACATTAGTTTCATACTTAGTCGTAACACCATGAGTTTTGTCATTCACTTTGTAAGTCGACTTATAGTTAGCTTCCTCTCTACAATAAGATTAATTATTATTAGTCATGTTTGAATCAACTTATGTGCACCTTAGAGTGATTTTTTTTGTTAAGGGTTTTCTTTTTTGTTGGTGATGAAAGTAGATCACTAGGTTTGATTTTCTTGTTATTGTTGGGGTGAATGATTTTATGTTTGGTGTTGGTTTTGAGTTGTTGGAGTCATGATGATCACTTTGGTATTTTCATGAATTATTCTTTATAGTTTGATTTCACTATGGTTTAAGGATGTTATTTGGGTGAATGTTTTTATGTTATGTTGGTCGTAAGTTGTTGTAGAGATAACTTTGGTACTTTTACGAATTAGTTTATGTAATTTATTTCAGTATGTTTTCTTTTATATGATATATTGTAGGACAGACATTTGGTATTTTTGGATTATTGCCTAAAATTACGAACAAAAATGATAAAAATAATCTCTTATATGTTTTGGAACAAGTCTAAATAATCCTTTAAATATATAGTGAAATGGTACTAGTTCACCTTTTGAATCTCAAATACGGGTTGTTAGAAATAAGGACAAATATGAGTCAATAGGTTAATATCAAGGGTATTTTGAGTCAAAGGTTGACGTCAGGATATTTGAGGCCCGAAGGTGGATGAACGGTTAGTTTTATACCAATTCAAAATGTTGAGGGACATTTTAGGTTTCTTTTCAAAATTTTTATGGAGTGTCAAAATATAAAGAAGTAAATTCACGAAGAAATCAAAGAGTGTCAATATGTTGATTGGCACCATGCAAAAACATGTGGCTTCGTCACTGATCATTGTGTTTGGATCAATTTATGCGCATTTTGGGTAATATTTTTTTATGTCTTTTGTTGGGTGTTTTTTGCTGGTTACATTTAAGGACGTTATTGTTGGTCGTGTTTTTCTATGTTTATGGTTTTGTTGGTAGTTGTTGGAGTGACTTTTGCTATTTCATGAATTTTTCTGTCTTTTGGTACATATTTATGGTTATGTCGGTAGTTCCTAGAGTGGGTTTTTGATTTCGTGAATTTGTTTAGGTAAGACGACGACGTGAGCAAGAAAGTGTCCATGTATCTAAGGGAATAATACTAAGTATATATATTGGGTTATGAAATAAATCCTAGGTACATTCTTAAATACATATAAACAAGCAAGATAACTAATATATGTCGAATGCATGTGAATCCCTTGGTTTCAGTGTATGTAGAATAAATTACATCTAATTTTGACCTTACATATTCGAGATACAATTATCAAGACGCATTAGATATCACATGTATCTGGGATCAAAATTTAAAACAACTTGTATGTGGCAAATTGTTTACGTTAATCAACATTCTCTATGGATAAATCAAGGTGACATAACACTTTTTTATGACAAACATTGCTAGTTAATGTGTATATGAACGTGATGTCTGTGTGTAAGGATTTTTTGGGATTGGCAATATGATTAACTATTTTTGTTTTTTTCTCTTTTGTTTTTTGTGATTAAAATTTTATAAAATTACACTAAAATACAAATTAAAGATCAAAAAACTAAAAAAATGCATTTTTTCAAAAAAAGAAAAGGAATTATTTTTGTTATAATGAGAACAAAAGAAGTTGTTCAATGTCACACTATTTGTTACTCTCTAAACAGTGCATCTATTTGTTTTAATCTCAACTCTTATCAAATTCAACAGCCCCTTCTTCAGTA
>JAOTQR010000097.1:1744375-1765337 GCA_025774065.1 Solanum ossicruentum | reverse complement strand
CACACACTTATTTTTTTTCTTCTATTCTTCCATGTCTTTTTTGTTGTTTTTCCTTTTCTCTGTTTTGGAATGCGGGAATAAGTCAGAACAACAGCTGGCAATTAGAAAATTGAGGAATATTTTGGGGCTCAATTAATAAAATCATAACATAGTCATAGGTTTTACAAAGTAATAGTTGTTTATAAAGTAGAACATTAATTATTGTAAATCGTTTTTTTTATAATAAGTGTATTAAGATATCTTTGTTTACCAACATTAGGAGAGTTGGGATTTCTCCATTCCTAATTAAAAATTTTTTATTTAAAATTTTAGGAATAAAAAAAATATATATATGTTAGAAGTGATGCCTTAAAAATGAATCCTACAATACATAAAATTTAAATTTAACTAAACTGCAATGAACAAATTAAAATTTAATTATATTTTAATACAAATATCGATAAAAAAACCTGTATATATATTTGTTTAATATTGCTATCTAAAACACCAATAATGGACCAATTGCCAGCTAGAGTACGAGCAAACTTCTTGAAGGCTATGCTCCTTTCAAGATATTATAATAATAATAATAATAATAATAATAATAATAATAATAATAATAATAATAATAATAATAATAATACACATTTGGTTTCAACTTTTTAATTTTAAAATAATAACATATTACTTAATTTTTATCTTTATCTAAAATTTTGTGTCTCAATTTTATTATAAGCTTTGCATTCGAGTTTTGAGAATTAATTGAGAAATCTATTATATTAAACGTTTTCTCCTGAATGAATGATCTACAACACAAATACTAGATGACTATATTTTTATTTTCTTGATTAATTATAATTTTATTTTCATTAGTTTAAGTGTGGAATTTCATATGTGATTATAGAAAAGAAAAGTATATATTCTTCCTCCTATTTTAATTTGTTTTTATTGATTGTCATTTCATTTTCATGATTATTTTGTACACCCAATAGGAGACAATGTGGGAACTATTTTTTGTGTTAGAAATAAATACCACTTGATTTTATTTCCACATGTCTATCTTCTCTTCATCCACATTTATATACTTTCCTATTTTTGCAAAGAAAAATAAATAAATCCAACAAGAAAATGATACTTTTGACATATCTAGTTCTTGAAAAACTACCTCTACCATCTCCCAATATTATAAGACATAATATTAATTGGTCATTAAATGGATGTCCTTTATTTTTTATAGTAAAAGTTAGAATTATAAAATTTAAATTATGACTTTTTCTCTCAATAATATCCTAAAACCAAGAAATTGATAGGTGATTTACTTTGTTGAATTGATACTTATATTGTTCTAATTCTTTAAAAATATTATTATAATTATATTTGAATATTTTGAAATAATATCACTTTTATTGAATGTAATTAATGCACATAAATATGTATTTAGAAGAATACGAGCAATATACATATAGTTAAATATAAGGATGATGTTATTGTTAGTCATATCTCTTAACTTTCAAGAATCATACCTTAAGTGAACATGCTCAATATTATTATTGTGCAAGGAATAAAATCATTTTCCATAATTTGCCACATGAAACGTAGTTAATTATTTTAAGAAAACCAATTTACGGCTGGATAATTATATAGTCTTTATGCAGTCAACTTGGTCACAATGACTCATTAGATACATTATAACTAGCTAGTAATTATCGAACCATCAAATATTATGATGGTCGACAGATGATAAGTATTCTTTATCTTTAATTAAAAGCCTCAAATTTGAAGATGTCGACTTTGGTAGGGCAACTTTACTTTTATGTGAGACGACTTCTTAATGTGAATCTGAACTTTTGAGTCCCAAAACGAGTACCAAACTTCAAATGTGTTTTTTTTTTTTGGTGTGTGAAGGAGTCACTGTTGAGCCCCAATTGGGCCACTTTAAATTGGGCCTTCAGTTTGGACTTGGCTTTAACCTCAATTATAGGAGAAACCAGCAAAATAATCACTTTTGGACTGCTAATCAAGCTTTACAAATACCTATTTTATTTTATGTGTTTTATATTTCTTTTTAATTTATTTTAATAGGGAATGTCAATTTCTAATATCTAATCTAACCCCCTTTTCCAATCTTAGTTTCATGCTCTAGGACAAATAAAATGAAACGAATGTTATATTGACTTTTCTTTTTCCTAGCTTTTTTATCTTGTCTGATTAGTCAAGCTCTCATATCCGATCAATCATACGTCCATTTTGTCATGGCTAGCAAAGTCGAGATACTATCCCCTCAGCAATGAATACTACTTAAGATTTTTCATATACATTCCATAACTATTTGGAAACGTGGCGATTTGCTAATAGTCTATGTAGAAATCCTTCAATAGATCATATGATCGACCAAGCTCTCCTAATCGATCACTCATATATCTCTTTTGTCTTGAGCTAGCAAAGTCTAGATACTTGTCTCCTTACGAGACAAATAGAACTTAAATTTTTTTGTATATACTCTAACCTTAACGAAACGTGTCGATTTCCTAGTAGTGCCATGTAATGGACCATTGTTGTCAAGTTGTCACCATCTGATAGAACAAGTAAAAAAAAAGAGTTCACGGGTTCAACATATAACATGATGCCATAGCTCACGAGCAATTATTAATCAATGCCATGACAAAAAATGATCAAAAATCTTTGCAAAAATTGTCAAATGCCACCAGTATTTGGCTATCTTTACAACCATATAATATTACAAAAATGATTTGTATAATCGACCCACATAACATGCAAAATTTCCATATTAAGGAACACTAATATCGGTGGTGTTAGGATCAGTTGGTGCGCATCTCATTAATTTTATGAAATACTATTGTTATCTCTCAATGGCATAGATATCGAGTAATTAATTATATCCAACATTTCTTTAGGAGTATAAAAGAACGCTAATATTGATGGTGTTCGGGTTAGTTTAACTTGTGTACATTTTAACTATTTTATGGAGTATTATTGCTACCTCTCAATAAAATAGGGAACAAGTAATTTTGTCCATCATCATCAAAGGATGTGGTGCAGTGGATGAGGTTGCTCATCCCTTAACTAGAGGTTTCGAGTTCGAGCCTGAGTATGAAAAAATTCTTGATAGAGAGTGTTTCCCTCGAACGGGTCCTAGGCAGCATAAATCTGGAATAGTCGAGTTTCAATGCGGACACCAAATACCGAATGGGCGACCAAAAAAAAAAGTAATTCTGTCCATAAAAAATTTGGAGTTATGAGAATAAATCCTTTAGTATTTTTTGCTCAAATTAGTTTATATAAAGTTTACAAATTTGAAGACTACGTAAAATTAAAATAGTTCCACTCCCTCCGTCCCATTAATGTTATACATTTTAATTGGGCAAAAAGTTTAAACGAGCTTATCTTTTCTCAAACTTATATTGTGTGATATAAATTATCTTATGACGAATAAATAAAAAAATTATAACTAAATTATTTCTAAATATAGAAAATTATCATTCTTTTGATTTACATTCAGACGGAAAAATTATAACATGATTAACAATTCACATATATTTAAAAAGAATTTTTAGTGAAAAGAGAATTGATCTTTAAACTTTTCACTTGCTCCAATCAACACTAAGATACTATTATCATTCTTTGATACCAAAAAATTTCGTGAGAATGCATTTTGTCAGAATGCTATCTGATTCCTCATTATTATTATTAACCTTGGTCAAGATATAAATATATTATTCACTCCCCATCGAAATATCAAAAAAAAAATTTTTTTTATTGATAATAATTTTGATAGTCTAATATATAAAGCATCTCACATTCACGTAGTAAAGATGTGATGTAGCGCTTCAATACGAAACAAACATTCTCTACAACATACCCAGTAATATCTCACAAGTAGGGTCTGAAGAGGGTAGACTATACGCAGATCTTACCGCTACCTCATAGAAGTAAAAAGATTGTTTCCTATGTAACAAACATTCTCTGCTCTTATATAATAAAGACATTAGCCACATTATTCATTACTTCAATTCCCAAAGAAACTAAACAATCAATTTGTCTGTCTATAACCAAAAAAAAAAAAAAACATCATGAGGCCTCAACTGTTCCTCCTCTTCCTATTTTTCCTTTCATCAATCACCTCCATCAACACAAAAACATTATCATCACTTGATCTAAAAAACCTTAACAATGAAACAATCTACAAAATATCAAAGCAATTATGTTGGAATTGCTTAGGAGAAGCAATCCAATTCTTGTTTCATCACAATTTAGTGAGAGCAACAAAAATGGAATTGCCCTTAGCATGGGACTCAAATCTTGAAAAGTATGCAAAATGGTGGGCAAATTCAAGAAGAGAAGATTGTAGACTTATGCATTCATTTCCAGAAGGTGATTTTAAATTAGGTGAAAATATTTATTGGGGTAGTGGAAATACTTGGACACCAACAGATGCTGTTAGTGCTTGGGCTGATGAGCAAAAGTATTATGATTATGCATCAAATTCTTGTGTTGAGGGGCAATTATGTGGTCATTATACGCAAATTGTGTGGAAGACTACTAGGAAAGTTGGATGTGCTAGAGTTATTTGTGATAGTGGTGATGTTTTCATGACTTGTAATTACTTTCCTCCTGGTAATTATGTTGGTGAAAGACCTTATTAGTGATGTTTTGTGGTTATAATATGTAATATGACTTTATTTTGTGTATGATGAAGAAGATACTGATGCTGAATGTAACTTGATTAGTCATATAGTTTTGGTTTCAAATTGATTTCTTTTGTGTTTGATTGAGTGATTAAGTTGAATTGGGAGGGCTTATGGATATGCTTTTTCAATAATTTATGCTTGCTATTCTTGTTCATCCGGAAACAGTCGATCTATGTTTTAAACATAGGAGTCAGGCTGCGTATATCCGACCCCCTTTATCCCGCAATGGGCGAGAGCCTTTGAGGCAATGGGATAATATTATTGTTGTTGTATTCTTGTTCATTTTTGTTCTTTCCAAATTATCGCAATTCACAAGCTATATACAAGTTCACATTAGAAGTAGATGGATATAACATGAAGAGATTCAATGAAAACCAAACTTCAATTTTTTGTCATAAAATAATATTCTTTAACATTTACGATGACAAATCAACTATGAAAATTACATGATCCTCGTGAAATGTTGGTCCATATCTGGTGTTATAATGACAAGCTTAGTGAGCTCTCCAAGATTTATTGACCGCAACAACCTCCTAGACAAACGAGCAATCCATACCCGGAGAAAAATTTTATCCACCGATATGGGAGGAAGAGTTTGCATTATCCCAACAATTACATCGGTGGATGGTCAAAATGACCAACTTAAATAGGTTGAACCAATCCCATTAGTATGAGACCTTTTGGGAGATGCCCAAAAACAAATCCGTGAGGGCTTGGCTCAAAGCGGACAATATCATACTAATGTGGGGTTGAGGTGAGGGTGCGTGCAGTCCCTACACAATTCATACCAGGAGAAACATTTTACCCACATAGCTCATTACCCTTTGAAGGCTTTGAGCTGTTTTAATCTAAACTTACATTCGTTAAGAGCAAATAAATTCATTATTAATGAAAGAAATTTAAGATTTGAAATAGATTTTGGCTTACCTAAGATTTGAACTTAGAACCTAAAGGTGAGTTTTGAACTCCCAAAATCACCGAATCAACTTCTTATCTTGTATTCAAAAGATTCAAAATCTATCTATATTTTTTGAAAAAAAAATCTTATACATACAATGTAATTTCTTATCGAGGGGATGACCATAGATTCACTCTTGTCTAAAACAAAAGCTTCATTACCCTACCCTCATCCTATCAATTTTTTACGTGACTTATTCTTATTTCATGTTAAATCTTTATTTTTTTTCAATTATCTTTAATTTTTTACTCTTGGTGTCTATTTAATGAAAATTTATAGGCCAAATATCTTTAATGACCTAATTTCACTAGACAACTCCTTTTAGAGAGTGTGTTGAATTAGATTTTTAGGCATAACTCACGCCCAAAAGCTAACTCAAAGGGAGGAGGATTACCTAAATCTTATAAGGAGACCACCCATCCCATTAACCATCAATGTAGGATTTTGTGTCTCAACACTCCCTTCACATCCAGTGCTTAGCATATGGTACGTAGACAATTTTTTGGGGGCCAACATTGGGTGAGACGGGCCCTGCTCTGATACCATGTTGAATTAGGTTTTTAGGCCTAACTCGCACCACAAAACCTAGTTCAAACGGAGGACTATTGACTAAACCTTATAAAGAGATGATTATCCCATTAACCATCAATGCGAGACTTTGTGACTCAATAAAGTGTTTGTCTTCAGTAAGACAAACTCTTTAGAAAACTTTGTCTAAGGCATAAGTTCAATAATATAAATTCTTAAAAGGCATAAATAAAATTCTTAGAATAAACTTATACTTTGAAGACATAACTTGTTCATTGAATTATAAGTTTAGTGTTATGAATTTCTTTGAACGTAAAGTTGTAAAACCGCGGCGCCGCATAACTCCAGTAATATAATTTTTTAAAAATATAGTCATAACGTTGTAACATGAACTTATGCTTAGTAATCATAAAACTTATATCTACCAAGTTTGTCTGGTTTGCATTTTTTTAAAATAATGAGCAATTTCTATCTATCCTTTGAATCGGTGGAAAAACATAAATTAAATAGCACGAATTTTGGAGTTTGAAAAATTGATCACAACCCCAAAATAGGGCAATTTAATGCCCTTTGACTTGTTAAAATTTCTCATAAAAATCTCTGTTTTCCTACTTTTAATCCAAAATTACCCTTCTTGATGCCCATTTTTTTCTCAATTCTTCACCTATGATCACCAAAATTGAGCAACCCTTTAAGCTCAAGATCCCAATAATATCAATATCAACTTCAATTCCACAGTTTTCTGGCTCAGTTTTGAGTTTCTCCTCAAAGTCAAAATCAAGATTTGACAATAAGGGTGTCAATAATTGTAGGTTGTTGTGGGTGGATGAGAATGGGAAAATGGAATTGCTGAGAAAATTGAGCAGAGGGTGCTTTAGGAACAGTTTCAATAAGGGTCAGAAGGTTAAAGTTGAGTCAATCAATGATGGTGAAGATGTGTTTGATGCAGCTTCTGCTAGGGCAAAGTTGCAGCCTGAGCATCTTGTTATCATGGTCAATGGGCTAGTTGGGAGGTAAAAAGATTGATTTTTTTTTTCATTTACTCTGATTTTATATATGTAAGGAAATGTTGATGTTTTTAAGGATATGTTTTGTGTTTATTGATGTAGTAATATAGGAATTTGCTAAATTGTGAAATAGTATGATTTTCTTTATTCTTTTGTTTGCTTTGTGTTTAAGGATTTGAGTACAATGATGGTAGGCTGGCACTAAAGTTACTTTCTTTTTCCTCTTTTCTTCTGTTTCTCTTTGGTACTTAAACACATTTTTGTACATGAAGTTTATCTTTTCTCTAACAAAAAAGAGAAAGAGGATTGTATTCATTGTGGGGGTAACAACGACATACCTAGTGTAGTCTCATCAATGGGTTCTGGAAGGTTAGTGTATACACGAACCTTACCATTACCGTAGAAGATAGTGTTTTTCGATACACCCTCGGCTTAAGGAAAAGCATTTAGGAACAAATTACTGGAGTGAAGATGTCATGCCAAAATAGTAAAGAAAGCATGATGAAGCATTCTTAAAGGAATTGGAACTACAACAAAATAAGAGAATAGTCGCATAAGAAACAAATAGTAACCGAAATTGAATAGCAAGAAATTACAAGAGTAGTACTTTAGTTACTAGTATGAAGGGATAAATGAGACAACATTCAACTACTTACTAATCTTATATTCTAATCAGTGTCCTCCGTTTAAGGTCATATCCTCGGTAAGTTGCAGTTTTACCATATGTTGTCTAATCATCTCTTTCTAATACTTCTTCGGACTACCTAGACCACTTTGAAATCATCTGTGGCCAATCTCTACACTTTCGCACTGGGACATCCGTGCACCTCCACTTCACATGCTCAAATCATCTTAGTCTCGCTTCACCCATTTTCTCCTCCATTGAGGCCACTTTTGCCTTATCTCAAATATTTTCATTTGTAATCTTATTTCTCCCAATATAGCCACACATTCATCTCAGCATCCTCATTTCAGCAACTTTTATCTTTTGGACATGAGAGTTTTTATTGGCCAACACCTCGCTCCATGCCACATAGTCGGTCTAACCATTACTCTGTAGAACTTGCCTTTATGTTTTTGCGATAACTTCTTGTCACACAGGACTCTGGGAGGTAAAAAGATAGAATTCTTCTTAATCTTCTTTCAATTTATGAAGCGGGATTCGGAACATGTTGATGGTCTTTGACGATATGTTTGTGTTTATTATTGTAGTAATATGTGATTTACTAAATTCTGAAATAGTATGATTTTGCACTATGTGTGATTGATGTCTTTATGGATATTTTTGGTTTTATTAATGTTTTAATACTATATGATTATCTCGATTCTTTTTTTTTTGGCATCATTGCGGCATTTGTATTTAAGGATTTTAGTGAAAATGATGGTTATCCGGATGAAAGTTTCTTTCTTTTCCGCCCCCCTCACCGCGTTCCCTTTTTTTTTTCTGCTCTCTGGTACAAAAATGCATGTTTTAGTACCATACATGGCTGAAGTGTATCTTTTGATTACAAAAAGAATGAAAGGATTGTGGTGATAGTGAGAGACTCATTTGGGTTGGCTAAGCTGTGAATGTAGTTGATAGAAAATGATGAGAAATGGTTTTATTGAAACATCACTGAGAAGCATATTTGTAGGTCAGAGATTGGATAACATGAAACATGTGTTTGATCTTTGTAGTGGTAGTATCATTTTTGGGTAGGAGGATTTGATGTTTAGTTTCCTGAAAGCAAGTGTTGGCTCATAATAATTACCTTGTACTTACATTGCTTTTCTTATGGGATAGGAATGAGTTTTAATGAGCTCAGATCCCCTTCCTTTAATCATACTTCAACATGTTGTAGCGCACACAGATAAAGATGGTGGCATCCCAACAAATCTATGAACTTAATATCAACTTATTTAAAATTGAGCACAAGTGCAAATACTAAAATTGAGGGGTTGATTGTTACGTGGCCCCCCACATAAACTCCCTATAGAACTGTTTGTCCACTAATTCTACTCTCAGTTTAATTTTTCTCTGGCTCAGGTGACACGTAATGTTCGAAGGGTTGCGTTGTGTTTCTGGTATCTGTCGGAACAGGGTCTTCAGCTGTCTTTGGATAACATTTTGTAATTTTTCTTGAGGTAGAGTAAGAGAATATAAAAGAAGGGTGCATTTGCATGTGCATTTAAGCGACTTAATGTTCTTACTGTCCTCTTCCTTGAATCTCTATTACTATTTGTTTATTCTACTCCACAAATGCGGAGAGAAAAATTCTGAAGCATACTTAACTCTCTGATAGTTTCTTTTCGTGGTAGGTATGTCGTAGCTCCTTTATGAATGGTGTTCTTTTTCCTTTTCAAATCTTTCGTTTGGTGTGGGAATGGAGAGGGAAGAGGGGCATGCATTTCTGTATAATTTTTTTAAGCTTTACTTTTGTATAATAAAGCAAGCTTAGAAAGAAGTAATAAAAGGGAAATGATTCATTGACAGCTTTAGCAACAGTGTCTTTTGACTAACATACAGAGGGTCCATGTTGTAACTGCAAATATTTCAGAAGACAATAAGAAATAGGTTAGGGGCCTTGAAAAAGGGAACTACCTCCTATCATAATCTATAAGCAAAAAAATTAACCAAAGTTATAAATGTAACTTACAAATTTAGAAAAAACACCATTTTAATCAGAAATCAAGGGGTATTGTTGTTTTCCATTGTCACTTCATTGTCATGTCCTATTTTTGAAACTGGTAACTTTGTATTCCTCACCATTAAGGGATATGCTGGCAACCTCCAAAAAGTGTTCTACTGAGTGGTATTGTTAACAAAAGTCATATGAAATCCACTCTCTGTATTTCATCATCTATATTATGTTCTTTACACAAAAAACACAAGGAACTAGTACAATTCCATTTGATCTTTAGATTGGAATTGAATCTGCCTTAAAAAATTCTACCATTTCCTTGCTTCCATATGTTCCCTGAAATTTCTTACTGGTGCTAAAATTATAGAGTTATAGGAAACCAGGAAAATCTTATCAGAACACTTATGCATATGCTTCGAAGAAACCACCGACACATTCACAATGAGAATTTAAAATGTTGCATGCTTTTGGAGTGCTACCAAATCTCATTGTAATGGTGGGTCTCATATGTGGAGTTCATATGTCACTGTGGTGCTTTCAAGATGTTGCGCTTCGTCTTTCATTTGTCTTGTATTTCCTTCTTTTCAGCAGGTATCAAGTGGAGCAACATCCACTTTTTATGTTAATTCCACTAGTCCAAATTTCCTAATGGTTTATTTCTGCTGCATTTGCAGTTCTGCAGATTGGAGATATGCTGCTGAGCAATTCGTCAAAAGGCTCCCTGATAAAATTGTTGTTCACTGTAAGTTCACTCTGGTAATAATCAATTTCAAATTGCAGCCCATGACCGACGGTTACTTATTTGTGAGGATGCATCTTATCATGTCCAAACAACCAGAGTTGGCATGTTCACAATATCATTGTCTCCTTTTTCTCCCTTCTTCTGTGGGTTGGATTTTGTAAAATATCTTCACTTGGGTTGCAGCAGGGTTGTATTGTTTTTGCCTCAAGAAAACAACTGCTGCAACTTCAGTGCAAGATTTTGTTTGTGATAGTGTACTTCAGATCTGGTGCTGCATAGGGATCACTCCGCTACCACTGTGTAGGACAATTGTGGGAATTTGTGTTAATTTGAGGTTGTTCCAAAAGACAACTATGTCCCTTTGATGTTTTTATAGCATAGAAGGTGAGGCCTTGAGTTGAAGAATATTAAAGATATGAAAATCTGAAGCAACAGTCGTAGTAGTGGGTTTTTCAAGGACCCCTTTGACGAAATCGGATATGTACTTTAGCTGAGTACCTTGACTTGAAGTTCTTTATTGTTGACCACCTTCACCAGTTAAGGAGGTTCAAGCATCGAAAGAGGCTGCAGATAGCATAAGGAAACTTGGAAAATATTTTGTACGTTAGGTCTATTTAGATGAAATGCATATGGAATGTTAGTAGGAACTTTTGAAAAGTTCGTCCATGTGATCTTAATACTTATGAAATAGGGATTAGTTATCTGTTTAGAAAATGTAAGTTTTGGTCAATATAATTTGGAAATGGCAGAATACATAGACACTTTAACTTGAGCTCAATTGACAACTACACACTCCAACTTTGAAAATGCATATCTATACACCTTAACTTGAAACTAAGAGAATGCACATTGGAAAAGTGTGCTTATGGGGCCAACAAAACCAAATTAAGTGTCTAGATGTGCATTTCAATGTTGGGGCATTTAGTTGCCCGTTGAGGCCAAGTTAAGGCATCTATCTATGTATTATGTCCTTGGAAATTAAGTGGACTTTGGACATCAATCTCAAGGTAAATGTGTCACTATCCAATCCATCGGACCTTGGGGGCACCTACTCTAACACCTAGATAGGAGAACCCTTAATTCCCAACCAATTAAATCATGTGGAAAATGAAAGAAGTAAAAGATAATACTGAAAATATCATGTAATTATCAAGTGCAGAGTTAAATATCCAGCATAAATTTTTGAAAATGATATCTAACACACTCGAGGAATCAGTCTACCACTTGTCCTCAAGTTCTTGCCAACACCTGGCTCTGGATTATGTAGTAATTCACTTGGAAGATGGCAGAGGTTTGGGACTTTCTTGTATTACATCTGCGTTGTCTCGCCATGGCAGGACCTGACTTGCTATAGCAACCTCGCCATAGTGGGATTTTCCTCGCCATGGTGGGTTGCGCCGATTCAGAAATTCGAAATTCTTCCTCAACACCTCATTAACACACACAACAATAGGAGCACAATGTACATCAACTCTAAGTCACCAAATTCCAACTTAACAACATCTCAACTAGTCTCCACTTGATCACACACAACCTTATCCCTGATTGTATGAAATATAATGGAGAACAATAATGTAGTAAAACAGGTGATACACTATCACATCATCAATATATCAACACAGATAGCACCATCATAATAAGGAATTTAGCTACACATGGACTCCTGGTTCTTTCATACCAATTATTACACTGGATGAGCATGATCAATTATAGTTATGTCAATTTCATCATCATCGTTCAAGTGTTCAAATTCATACATAGGTAACAATCAACACTAGTTCTCTTATGGAATCCATGCTTAAACTGTTGGCATGTTGGCGCGGCACTCGATCCAATAGTTAGCGTGACGGAACGTGATACCCGATCCAATATGTGTCTATACGTGATACACAATCCAATGTGTCGAAATGTGACACCAATCCAATATATACCTGCGTGGTATCCGGTTCAACAACCACAATGAATAATTCACGCACTTGCACACTTCACTTCATGTTTTTTTCCTTTAATATTAGGATTAACAAACGAGAACTAGACTATCCACACTAGTCACAGGCTAATCATAATCCACATAACATATTCCTGTCCTAACAGCAATCACAACACATGTAGCCTTCGAGACTTCGTGCCCGAAGGCCTAGGCATGATCTCTCTCGATCAGTTTACATTATATTATGTAATGGAAAACATGTTTATAACTATTCAATTGAGAAACCTAGCCTACCTGGACGCCAAGCTACTACAAGTAAGCTGTCACGGATGATCTTCCTTCCTCTTCGCGTTTCCAAAGCTAAATCATCTTGAAGGAGGAAATCGATAGAAATTTGAAGAAATCACCCCTTGCTTGCCCTAGCTTGATTTTGGGCTAGTTTGGGACTAAAATAATGTTGTAGGTCTAAAAAACACATTTAATGATGAATATCTTGCCATGGTGGCCTCATTAAGACAGTTTTCAGTAAAATGATCATAACTTTTTACTCTAAACGACAAATGATGCAAATTTGGTGGTGTTGGAAAGAAGATTCATAGACCTTTAATTTGATAGGTCGTGGGTCACCTAATTCATTATAGGCTGAGAGTTATGGCCGTTTGAATTTATCCTTAGTTTAAGCTTAAGCCTGAAACTAAATCGTTAAGGCACTTTCAACTTAACTTTGTGATAGGGGTATTGTACAACCTTAATTTTACAACGAATGTACTTGTATGCCGAGGAATTGATTTAAACCTATGACGAATGAGATTCGTATACCCTTAATGCAGATATCTTCAGTAATGACAGAATTGGTCGTCACAAAATATGAAGCTGGAAGTTCAACTGGTTTACACTTACAGTGTACTATGTCACCTTAGATTGTGACAAACTAGTAGGTTATGAACATAACTTTTATCTTGCTATATCAGAGATCTATAGTAGCAACATTATTATTATCAGTATTATCTTTCCATCTAGTTGGGGTGATGTGTAGAATCTTCAAAATATAGACCGTAAAGCACTACTTAGCAGTTAGCCCATAATTGCCTGCACCGAAGTGCTGCTCAAGTGAAGCAAAGTTCACATCCTGCATCAAAGCCAATTTTACGGCTGACGTCCAGCTCAATTGTGCCTTTAATAAAACTGTCCAAGATTTTCACTTTTTCCCTTTCTATGTATTTTGTATGGCAATTGATTGTTGCTTATCTTAGCCATTGAGATGAACTAAAGTTGTTTGAACTGACGATAACATCTTGTGACTTGCCAGGTAGTGAGTGCAATTCTTCAATGTTGACCTTTGATGGTGTTGACAGGATGGGCGAGAGACTTGCAAAAGAGGTACTTCGCTAATGACTTTCTGATTTGAATGGTTCTCATTCAAATGTATTTCTTGTAAATGTAAGTATGTTAGAATAAGTAATTTGAGGCTTGGAAAAACCCTGTTGCTTTATAGTGCAGGTTGAGAATGTGATCAAACGATGGCCTGGGGTGCGCAAGATCTCTTTTGTTTCTCACTCCTTGGGTGGCCTTGTAGCAAGATATGCTGTTGGGAGGCTGTATCAACCTCCAGCGAAAACAGAAGTAGCTAGTCTTACTAGCTCCTGCTTGGTCAAGGATGAGAATGTGTCTGAGCAGTGTCACAAGCAGTCTTCTGAAGAGACTGTTGCTGGGTTAGAACCTGTGAACTTCATAACAGTCGCAACTCCGCATTTGGGCTCAAGAGGGCATAAACAGGTGTTCCATTATCTCACAGTTTCCTCATTGGTCATTCTTTTCTGTTAACTTTAGCAATTACTATCTGAATTTCGAACTTCATTGTAGTCATCCCACTTGAAATGCTTTATTACTGAAAAGTGAAGTTTAAGTTGGGCAAGTTTGAGCATACGCATCTATTAACAGCTTCACATAAGGACATGTGTTTTCTGCTTTCATTGTCAAGCTTTTTTACTTGTGGCTAGTTGGATATTAGTTGTTCAACTTTTTCAGGTTGGTTTCATTTTTACCGACTATATTGCTTCCATGCTTAACAATAAAAAAAAATTATTTCCTTCCTAACTTGTGAGCATAACTGTCTTTATTTTTTACATTTTCTTGGCAATCAGTCATCTATGCTTCAACACTAAACTAGTCGAAGTAGATTATATGTATTTTCTGCATTATTTCAGCGTTGATCAAACCTACTTTTGTACAATGCTGAATACGTTGTCTTTCAGTCAAACTAAGAGTTCTCTACAATCTCGCGTTCATCCCTACATTGGGATATATGTCTTGAACCAATCTAGCAAATTCATGGTAAATAATGGACCTATTGTAAGTTCAGTTTCAAAATGTAATGGACCTAATATAAGTGTAGCAATTAGAAAGCCTTAATACCTACTAGTTGGTCACCTATATGGATCATTTGCTCCTATTCAGCTTTATTCTTAGTTCTTCTGGGATCCAAGTGATTGAAGGTACTCTAGATAAATTTTCTCCATATGAAATCTGTCTCTTCTGCTTGTAGCACATTCAAACTTTACAATGTTGCACGCACATACTATTCACATTGAGGTTTTGGTAGGACATAGTAAGACCATCTTGGATGACATTTTCTCATTTATTCTTTGTATGTGCTACTTGCACGCTCTGTCAAAGTATTTCATGTTTCAATATTGTATGATTGCACATTTTTTTAATACGTATGGTGACACATTCATTCTAATATATGTGTTCCATTGATTCTCAATTTGTTGGTTTAGAGGCCTATTATTCACACTCATTCCAATATTGTTGCATCAAAACGCTTCCTATTGAGATTGCCTTTACTTTGTTCTGTCCCTTCATATGGGATAGATTACCCATAACAATCCTCTAGTTGGTGATTATTTTAAGTTTGTTTGTAATTTCATGTTTTATTTGTCATTTTTTGGGACTCAGGCCTCAAGCCATTGTTGTTGTCTAGATTTTCATGAAAAGCTTGTGTATCTCTAAAAATCAGCTAATTTTGATCACTTAATAAAATTTATTGCCTAGATCACTTCAGAGACCATACTAATTGTCCTTTTCTTTGTAATTTTTCTCTGTTTTATCCAGCTGCCACTTCTCTGTGGTCTTCCTTTGCTTGAGAAAGGGGCATCACAAACTGCCCACTGGATTGTCGGGAGATCTGGAAAGCACCTATTCCTCACTGATAAAGATAATGGGAAGCCTCCCCTCCTCCTTAGGATGGTCAATGATTCAGATGATCTCATGTTCATGTCGGTATCAATTTTAATACTTCCTCCGTTTCAAAAAGAATGGTCTCGTTTGACTTTGAACAAGGTTTAAGAAAATAAAGAAGATTTTTCAATCTTGTGGTCCTAAATTAAAGTTATGTCAAATGTATTAAAATGCCCATTAATCTTGTGACCTTAAACTTGCCACATGGAAAGGTGCAATCGAAGTGTTGCCAAAAAAGGAAAGGAATCATTCTTTTTGAAATAGACTCAAAACAAAAGGAGGTCATTCTTTTTGAAATGGAGGAGTATCTTTTTCTTATTAGAAGGAAGTGGCAAATGCATTATTATGTAACATTGCCTTCGGCTTTCTGTGCAGGTCAGGATTACGCTCATTTAAGCGTCGTGTGGCATATGCAAATGCAAACTATGACCGTATCCTATGAGTTGAATTTTGCTTTTCAGGTTTCTTAATAGTTTATATGCTTTAAGCACACAAATATGCTCGTATAGACTGCAAATATTTCTGAAGGGAAACCTTAGAATTCTTAGAATTGTTATATTTCGGCTAGTCGAACTCGCGTGGTTTGGGATGTTCATTTGATTGGTGTTGCCAGTACATGTTAGATGTTGCTATGGCAGTATTTCTGTTCTTGAATACAGCCTCAGTACGTGCTGTTAGGACTGATCAACAAGGGCAGTGCAGATTCCCCCTGTGGTATTGCTAGTTTGGTTTTCCCTGTCTTTATGCAGTGGAGTTCTATCTCCTATCCCTCTCAACATGGTTCTGCTCGTTCTTTTTTTTTTTTTTGAGAAGGGATCTGATAGTTCTAGCTTTGATGACATCCAATCTTCTTTTATTAACTCGTGTGCCTTGTGAAGTGGATTTTCATTTTTCTAGTAAAAATAAAAGTATACACATACCTATGTTGGTATCTTGTCAAACGATTTCTGCGGAGATTAGTTTTTCCATTATTCATCTGTACTGCATTCCTTTAACCATCCAAGTCCAATTGGCATGGTTCTAGTTTGGATCAGCTCTCTGCTTCCTTTCCAGTATTCTTATTATTATGATAGATATTATTCTTCAATTTGTTGCTTCTATTGTTTGTGTACTTTGGTTATCTTTTTTTTTTTTCGGTCCGTACTTTTTATTTCTTCAATGTTTTCATTATGGCTTTTGTAATCCTGCATTTTAGTCAAACCTGTTCTAGAAGACAATAGTCTTGAGCCGAGGATCTATCAGAAACCATCTCTCTATCCCACAAACATAGGGGTAAGGTATGCATACACCTCACCTCCCTAGACCACACTAGCCATTGAGCTTATCTTTCATTATTGTTTTGGGGCGTACACTACTTTGTCCTATCATTATTATGTCCATTTTCCTGGTCATTGTCCCAACTGGTATTCCTGCAAGATTCTGCACAACTTAAGAGTTTTTCTATGACATTGTCCAGACCAGACTGCTTCTGGCTGTCTCAGTTTTGAAATTTTGATTGCTTTCTTATATTGTCATGATAACACTCGTCCTCTTTTCATGTTGTTTCGACATTATTCATGCTTTACAAACAAATATCATCTATGTATACATATTTATGAAAAAAAGAATCCAAGTTGGTTTTCGATCATGAACCTTAGACTCTTTAAGTTATATTGTCCCACAATGGAGAATATATCATGAAACAATATATATACATATTTATTTATTTATTTATTTCTTGTATCCAAAGGTGTTTGCACATATTCACTGTCTTCTATCTAATTGCTGACATTGTATCTGTGCCAACATTTATTAAGCCTCTTCTCGGATGACTATCTCCTTATCTAAATCCTAGTGTGAACCCCAAATTTTGGCTTTATGATCAGGATGGTGTTGAGTTCAATGTCCTATGTTGGATATATGAGGGTATAATAGCAATTAGTGAAGGTCTTGGATTATTCCGGCAATAACCTTAGGGGTTGTTAAGTTGGAAAGTTATCCCAGTATGAGATAACTTATCTCATTTAAAATTCTAGAGGGATATTTTTCTTATATTTATTTTGGACTAGTAAACATTACCTTTGGTTAGAATTTCTGTTTAGATACTATTCCTTTTTGACTGACTGTACCACTTGCTATTTTTTGTTAGTTAACTTGTATTCTGTATTGATTCTTGCCTAATTGAGTTGTATATATTTTAGTTGTTTCCTGCTTCATATATGTGTTAATTCTATCATAGTACATACTGTCATGCGTTTTTCATTATTAGAGCTCTTTTTGTTCCCTTCCTTTCCTTTCCTTTCCTTTTTGTCATATCTAGTTTATTCTGCTTATGGGTTTTTGAGACGAGGGTTCCCAGGAAACAACCTCTCTACTTCTATGAGGTAGTGGTAAAGTCTGCGTACACTCTACCCTCCCCAGACCCCACGGGATTCCACTGTGTATGTTGTTGTTGTTAGTTGTTTCCTGCTTAGTTTGCATCTACTCAAGTGGCTTTGGTGAGCGATGTTGGACTAAGGTCATGTCTTCGGTCAAGACCGGAGTGAGGGGCAAAGGTGAAGTGGGTTAAGGGGGCCTCTAGACTAAGAGTAGGTAACATTAGCTTGAATCTAAGAGACCAAATGTGTAGGTACCAAGGCTCGAAATGTGGATAGATTTAAGTTGTGATACTCAAGTGCCTCATGGAATAGAAATGTGGATTAGGAGCTTAGGGAGCAGGTGGTGGAGGTTAGGAGGATCAATGATAGTGTGATGTCAGTTACGCTAGTCATTAGAGGGCTTACTCTGAACATTATTAGTGCTTACAAGCAGCAAGTGGGCTTGGATTCGGAGGTCAAGAAGCACATTTAGGAGGATTTGGATGAGGTGGCGATGGGTATGCTGCACTTTAAGAAGCTTTTCATTGGGTGGAGATTTCAATAATCACATCGGGTCAACCACTAGTGTTTTTGACAGTGTGCATGGAGGTTTTAGTTTTAGGGTTAGAAATGGAGGAGGAACTTCGTTTTTGGATTTTGCTAAAGCTGTTGAGTTGGTGATACCTAATTTGTACTTTCCAAAATAAGAGGACCACTTGGTTACCTTTCCTAGTGCAGTTGTCAGAACTTAAGTAGATTACTTACATTTTAGGAGGGGTGATAGAGGCCCTTGCAAGGATTGCAAGGTGCAAGGTTTTCTCGAGTGAGGATCTTACAATGTAACAGAAGCTCTTGATGATGAACTTGGAGATTAAAAGGATGGGTGGGGGGGTTGGAGGAGAAGAATTCATTTGACCGATTGAGAATCAAATAGGGTGGCTTGACCTCTGTCCGAGCTTGGGAGATACAGAAAAGTTAATGGAGATGGGTGCTTTGGGAGCAATGGAGATGCGAACATGTGAGATAAGACAACTAGTTGTAGTAGGGAAACAATTAGACTACTATAGAGTTGCTGGGGTTTAAGGGGCAAGTTTTTTTGGCCATCGAGGGTATTGGTGGTGGAATGGAGAAGTTCACGACAAAGTAGAAGAAAAGAGGGATGCTTATGCAAAGTTGGTGGAGAAAAAAGACGAGGAGAAGAGGTGGACGAATATAGAGAGGTATAACGTGACAAAAATGGATGCAAAGTTAGCAGTTATGGCAGCAAACATGACAATTTTTGAGTGCTTATATGTTGAGCTAAGGGACAAAAACATGGATCAGAAATTTTACAAGCTCGCCAAGGCAAGAGAGGAAGGCTCGAGACCTGAATCAAGTGAAGTACATCAAAGATGAGGATAGTAAATTACTAATGGGCCACACTGGATGAAGATGCGTAGCATACTTCCATAGTCTTGAACGAACAAGGAACATGGACATCGTGTTAGGTTTTTTTTGGAGAACTCAGAGAGTCGGCAAGATTTTGGATATTGTAGGTGTATTAAGGTTGAAGAGTGTAAGGGTCCTATGCGTAAAATGAATGAACATGAGTAGAGTGTACCAGACTTGATGAAAATAGAGACAGGGTAGGTCTAGAGTGGGGGTTGTTTAATGTCATTTTTAAGATAACTAAAAATGACCGATGAATGGAGGTGGAGTACAATGATTCCGTTGCACGAGGACGACGGTGATATCCAAAATTGCCATAATTACAAGGGTTTCAAGCTATTAAGTCATTCCATAGAAGTTCGGGAGTGGTGGTGGAGATGAGGGTGAGGAGGGGTGTGTCCATATTCGAGAACTAGTTTCGATTCATGTCGCGGTGTTTAAGTATTGAAGCCATTCATCTTACAAGGAGACTGGTGGAGAGATATTGGGAAAGAAAAATAGACTTGCATATGGTGTTCATTTGACTTATCAAGGACATGACTTTGGATAAGAGGGCCTGGAGGTCGCGGATAAGGGTATAAAGTTAGTAGGTAGTTGAGCTTTGTCTTATTATTAGTCTATTTATGTAGTCTTTGGCTTGGTGGAAGAGCACCGTGTGTGTCATACTATTAGCCTATTCATGTAGTCTTCGGCTTAATATGTCTAGGTGATTGCACGTTGTTGTTAATGTTACAGTTCCTTGTATATATGCGCAGCACAGCTTTTCTCACTGCCATTTTTTGCTTTCCATTACTTCTTTTGTTTGCTTCATTTGAGCCAAGGGTCTTTTGGAAGCAATCTCTCTACCTCCAAGAAGTAGAGGTAAGGTCAGCATACGCTCTACCCTCCCCCAGACCCCACTTTGTGGAATTCCACTAGGTATGTTATTGTTGTTTTTATTTAGGTCAAAAATAATTAATTTTAATGAGAAAGGCTAGTTCTCATAAATCACCTGCAATCTTTGGTTCATGCCTGTTGATCATTCCAAATGCCACTTTTGCTTTGCAAAGAATACTTGGCTTCACACTTTCCATCTCTTCTTTCTATGGATTCTTCCTAAATAGAGTAATCTCTGATTCTCCTCGAGTACCCTCGACTAGAATCCTTTGTCTTACCCATTTCCTGGTGCTATTCGATTCTATATAACATGTGAGGCTGTAGGCTGTAGTTCTAGGTTCTACATGACATGGTTATACGGAATTTCCCAATACTAGAGTTATTTTTATCCTTAACTCATCGCTAAGATGTTGTTGGATGGAGAACATCGTCAATCCGTCGTCAGAATGAACTTCCAAAGGTTGGTATTCAGTTGACTGATCTGCATTATGTGTGTTAAGAGTACTAATTTGTCTGATCTGGTAATGTGTTTTAGAGTACTAATTTGTTCTTGTATGTGTAAATGGTTTCTTTTCCTTCTCCAGTCTAACCTTCAAATAAAGGATCAG